>LBNU01009718.1:18280-40735 GCA_014162995.1 Artemisia annua
AAATGTTAGTAAAGGCCACACAAAAACAAAATTTATGTGGCAATTGGATGATCTATAGTCACACAAACCATACATTTCTTCACTTTCAACACTATATGGTCACACTTATTAACACTTTTGGCCACTTTATGGTTAATTGTATGTGACTAAACATACAAAAAGAAAATGCTTCGTGTGACTGTAAGAGGTTTTGGTCACACAAAGCTGATTAATCAAATTAAAATTGTACCTATTTAGTCACACATTTTAACGTTTTGGTTACTCTTTTGTAAGTGAGACTAAAAAAAAAAACATGTGACCAAAGGTACCCTACGGTGACTCGAGCTTTGGTCACACATATGAAAAAAACCATGTGTGACTATACGTGTATGGTGACACATTTTTGGTGTTGCCTATTCCAGTTTTTGGCGTAGTGGTAAAAAAAAATAAATGAATAAAGGCAAGAAAAATATATGCTTAGAAAAAAGGTAAAGTGAAAGTATGATGTTGGCCAGCGATAGTATGGTTTAGTGAATCTATATGGCTGTTATATCTCTCAAAACAATACACCCAAGTTATCCCCTACCTTCGAATCAAAATAAGCCTTATTTTGACTTCTTTTGATATATTTGTCTGGTGCTCACGCCGCAACGGTTATGTTTACGTATCTTGTACAAGCCTATGGTAGTTTTCTTGATTTATGTCTGTGCAAATTGAGTGTTCCCACATAATCATCCTATTGAGCGAAATTGTGTGAATCTAAATAAATCCTATGTGAGGTGATCTAGTATGTATTGATGCCATATATAAAATGTCTTTGTCTCTAACAAATAAATTTCTTTCAAAAGTTAAATCTTTCATATTTCATATCTTATTGTTCGCTTACATTGCTTGGAGGCAAGCAATAGCTAAGTGTGGAGGAATTTGATGACGCCCGAATTATACATATTTTATATAGAGTTATTTGTTAGTTTCTATATGATTTATAAGGACTTTCGATTAATTGCATGAAAATACAATTCAGGTCCAATAGACAAAGAACTTCAAGAATCAAGGCAAAATGTACACTTCCAAGACAATCTTATGTTAAAAGCATGTTCCTAGTAAAAGAGCGCCGAGCTTATGTCTAAAGTGCGCCGGTTATGGGAACGCATGTAGTCCTACACAAATAGCAATCAAGTCAAGCACGACGATCTTATCTCTATTGTGCGCCGGCCTTCAACTCTAATAATGACCCTTTGGCGCCAAGAAATCTATTGAAGCCCGCCATTGTTTATCTCCAAGATCGCCGGCATTCAGTGTGAAGCCCGCCGACTTTTCCTTCTAGTGCGGCGTACTTTAGTGCCTGGCCAGTCAACTCTTGCCTAAAATAGAGCCCCATTTCGCCTCATTTTCATATACCACTCATCCCAACAACCAAAAAAGCTCTGATATCTATTCCATCTCGAATTCCAAACATTGGAGTGATAGAAATAAAGTCAAAGTTCTAAAAGCGTTGAAATACTCTCTAGATATTAATTGTGGTGATCGCTAGTGACGGTAGCTTCTTCATTACATTAATTCAGAAGTATGTTGATCATTTCATATGAAATTACCATTGTAAGCATGATTACTAAAGCCATGTTAGGCTAAACTACTAATGGTTGCTTGGATATGTTAATATAATAAAGTGTTTGGTTGTGGTTATGATCTCTTGTTGATTTCTTGTTTATGTTAAGACCTCGCTGTGTTCTAAACTTATCACCATTGTTTATCTCTTTGATTATAATTGCTAATTGGAAAGGTCGAAAGATTCAAATAGTATTTTATGGTTTTCAACATATGTATATGTGTGTTGATCAATCGAAGGAGAAATCACTTTTGTTATGAAATAAACAATACAGTTTTAAACGTTGCAACTAGTTCTTACACTTGTTAACAACTAGTTTAAGGACTAGAAAACATAAGTCTTGAATCACAACTGTTAACTTATGAAACGTTATTTTGACGAAAACAACTGATCATTTGTTGAACTTACCTAACCACTGAGATCATTATCATATACCATCACTAAGTTATAGCAACTATCCAAGTAATCATATTTGTCTCATACTTGAATTTCACAGTAAAACATTTGCATAAGCTTTCTAAATCATCTTGATTAGTTAATTGATATATAAGAGCAATCTCAGTCCCTGTGGAATGACTTGGTCTTACCAAAACTCTTTACTATAAACGAGGGTTATACTTTTACCCGTGTGTTTTGTGTATTAAGGAATTGGTAAAATTAGTCTTATAAATTTAAAGCTTTTGAAACACATCACATCCGAAGTTTTCTTACAAGGAATAAAGTGCGTCATCTTGGAAAACCTATCAACAACAAAAAAACACATGATCGACTCCTCACTAAGTACAAGGAAGCTCAAGAACAAAATCCATAGAAATATCAACCCAATGACTCTTGGGTACGGGTTGTGGAATATAAAGACCCATATTTTATCCTTTACTCTTTCCTTCTTGACACACAACACAGTTTTGTACAAATGCCCCAACATCACTCTTCAATTTAGGCCAATAAAATCTCTCTTCCTTGGAAGTAATAGTCTTGTCATGCCCCAAATGAGCACTTAATCCTCCCGCATACACCTCTTTAATCAATTTACATAAACGATTTCCTTTAAGCGAGTAACCATCAAGAACAAGAAAATCACTTTTTTTTGAACGGCAATTAATTATCTCACAATAGAAAATCACCTTGATGTTGCTTGGTTTCAATTTCCTCCCATTTATCATGAAAATCTTCATCATTTGCATATAAACCCATAACCGACTCAATCCCCACAACATCATTACTAAGAGTAAATAAAAGAGTGGTTTTCCTACTCAAAGCGTCCACCACTTTGTTACTTGCACCCAATTTATGTTTAATCACGTAATTTAACCTTTTCAAGAAGCTAGCCCATCATGCATATATTTTACTCAAGTGTCTTTGGGTTTTAAAATTGATGTGATCAAATAAGTACCATATTTATACATCATTTATCCCATATGTATTGCTCTTTTGTTATCATTTTATATAAGAATCGTTACTTAAACGTCTACTTTTGTGATTCTTAGTGTTTAAGGAGCAATTATGGAAAAGGAGCATATTTCGGCATTATTTGGAGCTTAAATGAAGAAATAACAAAGTACATGCTGAGCATATGGTGTATCAAAGCCAACTAGATATGTTGTATCATCATCTTTAGACGAAAAAGCAACTCCTTTGTTATTAATAAAAATTGTTATTAATAAAAATTAATATTTCATGTACGTGGGTTAGTGTCGTATAAAGATACTCTGCACCAACGCGCGGACTGAAATCCTTATTATACATTGTAGAACCGTAGAGGGGGGGTGAATACGGTTTCTTCGGCTTTTAGTATGTTTAAAAACTTTAAGCCTCAAAGACAACCAAGTGGTCTAAGTATAGACAACCACTAACATAATCACAACCACGAGTATATAAAGCTAGTAAAGAAGGATGGGGGGTTTATACCATCCGTACGTCCAGTTGCGAATCCACGACACGATACTATTCCACTAGTATAATCCTTTCGGTGGACTACAAACCGTTACAATTCACTCCACCGATATTCTCTAATATCGATGCTCACAAAGAAGGAGTTACTCCCACGGTATTCCGCCCTCGGAAACCACCCTAAAGAATCTCGTGATTCGACTTACACTCGGTCACCAAGACCACCACCAAAACTTCCTAACGGAAGTATCAAACCCCAACTAGATCCCCAATGATCTAGGCTTGGTCACAAAGTCACAAGACTTCCCTTACAACCAAATCAAATGAATAATTGTTTGTTTAATCAACCAAGCCCTAACCTAACCTAGAGACTCGATTGTAATAGAAAGGGTAAAGATAAGAAGACCCATAACACAATCTCAAGAGTGGATTAAGTTCTTGAGATTCTTCCCTTGCAAGGAGATGTGTTCTTTCAAAGATGTTTGTGTGTTTAACTAAGAACACAAGAGAGAATATAGAGATTAGAGAGAAAGAATGTAGAGAGAAAGAAGGGTAAAATACCTATTAATGTACTATACTTGCCACAAATGTTACTTTCGTGTACTGGACACATTTTTTTCCTTATATGGGTACTGAACTTTCATTTTTTGTTATTTTTGATGTACTTTGTGACAATTTTGCCCCTGGATTATTAATAATTTGAGGGGCAAAAACTTCACAAAGTACATCAAAAAGACCAAAAAATGAAAGTTTAGTACCTATATAAGGAAAAAAAATTTGTTCAGTACATGGAAGTAACATTTGTGGCAAGTATGATGCATTTTTAAAGAATTTGCCCGAGAAAGAATAATGGCAAGGTGTGAGGAATACAAGAGGCAAGGGGGTATTTATAGGCCAAGACCCAAACTTGGGAAAATTTTACCGAGGCCAGCGCGTCACCCACGCGTCAACGCGTGGGCAGCGCGCCAGGAACTCTTTTGTATTTTTCCCAAGTGTTGGGTGTTAGATCTTATAAATACCTATCCTTGTTAAACCCCCAATTGTACTTCACACAAAATCTTAACATTAATCAATCTAAGGTTTACCAACTCAAATAGCCAATTAGGAAAATATTTTGTGAAATGTTTATCAATTATCAAAGATAGAAAGAAAGAAGAGATAATTGAGTAGAGGGGTAGAATGGTTATTCCTCTCATGGCATAGAAAAGAGAGAAAGAATATGCCATGGAATATTCCTCTAAAGGGAAGAGTGAAAGAGGTTGGGTTAAGAAGTAACCATGGTTAGGTTAGAAGAGTGTGTAGAGAATAAACCATGATTAGGTTAAAGGGTATATCCAAGGGAATATTCCGTCCTTGGTGTGGTTAAGAGTTAACCAAGGTTAAGTGTAGAGAACTAACCATAGTTGGGTTAGGAGAACCATGTTTGGGTTAAGAGGAGAATATCCAAGGGTGTAAGGAATATAAGAGTTGGATTGTGTGTGTGTAAGGGAATATGTAAGAAAGGATGTGATGGGGAGCCTTGTGTGTGAAGAAGGTGAAATGGTTGTGAGTAGTGTGTGTATTTTGAATGTAAAGGTATTGGGAGTGTAGAGAATATGTTGTATAGGATGTGATGTGTAAGGTATGAGTTGTATGTGTAAGGAATATTGTAAGAGTGTAAGAGTGTGAAAAGATGGGGAGCCTTGTGTGTGTATTTGGGAGAGTATGTGAGTGAAGTGTGTGTATTTTAAAAATAAAGGTGTGTGTAGAAAAGAGTGTATTTGTGTATAGGGAAGTGTATGTATATGTGTATAAGAAAGGTGTATGGGAAGTTGGTAAAGTGAAGGGAATATTGTGTGGGAGCTTGTGAAGAGACAAGAGTATACTTTGTAAGGGGGTGTAAGGAATATTATAAGAGGTTGTTGGAAAGGTATTTTTGGGAAGGATTGTGGGGGATTTGATATAGTTGACTTTGGTAAAATGAGATTAAGAAGGAGATTAAGAAACAATCTAATTGTCATTAAGAAGAAAAAGGTTTAGACAATTAAGATTATAAGTTGAGAAAATCATAGGTTACTTATAAGTCCAAGTAACACAACGTCGAGAATCCATAGTTTCCTGACTCGTGACTTTCCACGACTCGACGTACTCAACTAACACCTTGATACAAACAAGTCAAGTGCTTTGCCTTGATGTAAAGCATAACCCATGCGGGTAAGGATGCGTTTACGCAAAGAGACCTTGGACTTAGTTTGATCAATAAGGGCGTAAACCCGTTACGTGATTAGAAAAGACGTAGCACGGGATATGAGCATATGGATGCTTTCACATGATGTTACGTGAAATATATAAGCTCCCTAGGTTTAGAAAAGCCTTGGCTAGGGGCGAGAGTTAGAAAACATGAGTTGGCGTTTTTCCGTAAATGGGTGCTTTAAAAGTTGGATCTATCTAATCCCAAAACTCGTTTCGAGTGTTCTCAATTAAGCACATAACATATTCATACCTGTATTGAAAGATCCACATTTGTCGGGTAAGGGGAAAGCCAACTTTCAAATTTGTCCCGACATTCACAGAACCCTGGCGCGTCACCCACGCGTTGACGCGTGGGTGGCGCGTCAGCAGTAGATATGAATGTTGGGGAATTTTGGCTAACGTTTGTTATTTTATGTGTTTCGAAGGTTTATTTGTCATCATTAAAACATTAGGAGATCGTGATCATGTTGCCTCAACATACATATTTATAATACAAAATAATATTAGGAGTTACATTTTAGTCAAGACATTTAATTCAAGAGTAACTATATCTCACTATTAATTTTGAGCATATCTAGCTTCGATATGAACAATAAACATGAACTATATCTGAACGAATTTGTACATCAAACCATTATTCTTCAAAGCATACCTCACCGGTCATTGACTTAGTCTACGACTTAAGGGTTGTTTATTCTCCTTTTAGCGGGGAGGAGTGTGGGCCAAAAATTCTTGCTCTCTCTTAATGTTATACGAATTGTTTACTAATATTACGTAAAGTTATACAACTTTAATTATCACTATCCTTAAAGTTATGGTTACGAAAAAATGTATAATTCGGAAACATTGTTTTTGAAATTTAAGGTAATGGGTACCCGCCGTCGCAACGAGCGGTTACCCTGCTAGTAAATTATAAGGAATAGAGATATAGATAGTGTTAGCATTAAAGATGTGTATTAAGAAGTAATGGTCATTCTCGAACTAGTAACTTTGTGACGTGTCATAGTTTATGTAATTGAATAGTTAATGAGCTCGTGGATTGGGCTAAGCTAATAGGTTAGTAGTTTAAGTAATATTAGCCTTATATCTTATGTAATCATCAAGCCCAATCCACTTCATAAACAAGTCCATGGCAAAGCCCATGTGACTTATGCTAGGAACTATATAAACCTCCACACACCTCATTTGTGTGTGTGCTTGAGAGTGTGTATGTGTGGTTTTCTCTACTTGAATACAAGTTCTTTTCATCTTATTCTTTCTTATATACAAGTCGACATACATATATCTTAAGTCACCAATCCGAGCTTCATAATTAAGTGATAGAGTTGATATATTAGGTCTTACAAGTGGTATCAGATCCAAACAACGATTTAGGTGTGTGTGGAAATCGTATGTGTTGAATCTTTACTAAAAGTTGCGTTTTTTTTCAAAAAAAAAAAAGAAAAAAAAAGAAAAGAAAAAAGGGACGTGAGCTTTTTATTCAAAAGGTTCAATTTTTACGTTTCTTGTTGTTAAAGTTGTTGTTTTTATTGAAGCTTTAGTGTTTTTAAAGAAGTTGTACATAAGATATCAATCAAAAACGTGAAAAAGAGTGATTTTTGGGTGTGTTTTGGTGAAAAATTGTTCTAGCTAGTTGCTTTTAGTTGTGAATTTCTTCTTAGAGAGTTGCTACTAGAGAGTTGCTGCTAGAGAGTTTTTGCTAGAGAGTTGCTGCTAGAGAGTTGCTGCTAGCGAGTTGCTAGTAGAGAGTTGCTACTAGCGAGTTGTTGCTAGAGAGTTGCTACTAGAGAGTTGCTACTAGAGAGTTGCTTCCCTAGCGAGTTGGTTAGCAGAGAGTTGCTCAAAGTTTTTAGACTTAATTTTCACCACAACAACTTACCTTACTCAACAACAAACACTACTCCTACTTCGTTGAGCCGATCCAAGATCAACTTTATCACACATCGTAACACAATGGAAAAGGAAATGCAAATAAACGAGAGAGATCCAAAGAAAGCGTTCAATGTGTTCAAGTCACAGATTGTGAAGGTCATAAATACATTAGGATATGAACCAAGGTTCGATCAGGCATTTGAATACTTCATCAAAGTCCAATTTCATCATTTCAAAGACAAACTCATCCAAATCCTGAATCAACTTGAAAAGCTACTTAATGAAGAAGAACTTCATACGTGTAACTGCAAGGAAGCTCTTAAAGTGATCCAAACTCAACTTCAAAGCATATTTAACCCTTGGATATTGAATCAGTCAGAGTTTATCGATGCATTTTACCAAAGATTTTGGGTAAGCTATACGACCTTCAGAACTAAATGCATCAATGACATGGATGAACTCGAAAAGATACTTGATGCTGAGGAAACTAAGTTAAATGCAATTGTGAAGCTGAAACGGGAAAGAGAGCAGATTGAAATAGATATGCAGTTAAAAGAAAGAGAACTAATTGAAAGAGAGATGCAGTTAAAGGAAACAGAGGTTATTAAAGGAAGAGAGACAGACAAACATGATCAAACAGAAGAAGAAACAGTCAATGAGGGTGAAGCATCAGATGCTGGTTTGGTTTTCATGGGAAGTGATTCATCTTCAGAACAGGTTGAAAGCAGTAGTCCAAGGTATGATTCGGATGCTGATGGTACACACAGGAATGGAGTTGTTTGGGATACCGAAGATGATCATATCATACCTTCATTTGACACAGAGACATTAACTTAGGTACAACATTCAAATGATCTTGATAATGTTGTTGTGTTCGATAATGTGTTTGCTCATGATCAGACACATCCTGCGCATCCTGAGTCTGTTAGTGATACATATGTGGTGGAACAGAATGATAGTAATATCACTCTTGCTACTACAGATATGGACCCAAATGGAGGTGAGCCTGCCCAGGATGGATCTTCTTATGAACAAGATCGTGCCTTATTTGCGTCATTAATCAATAATTTCAAACATGAACTTGATAAGTGCAAAGAGGACAATCGTGAAGCTAAGCAAGCGAATGTCTTTTTGACCAAAGAGCTTGAGAGATTTAACGAAATGGAAAAACGATTTGAAAATGTAACAAAAATCAAAGCTTAACTTGAAATTGAAATCTCGAACCTTAAATCTCAAGCTCAGAAGTTTGAAATGAATGGAGAGTCTGTCAAACAACTTTTAAAACAAAAAGAAGCACTTGAAGTTGGTTATAGAGAAGCTATTTTTCGTGAAAAACATTCAATTCATAAACTGGATGAACAAATGGTTCTTAACAACAGAAAGGTTGAAGCGCTTTTAAAAGAAAACTTTGATTTAAAAAGTGAAAATTCAAGGCTTCAGAAAACCACTTCAAATTTTGAGATTGTTAATACAAAACTTGAGAATGAAAACCGAGAGTTTTTTAAACGAGCAAACGATCTTGAAAACAAACTTCGAAAATTGGGACAGGACTACTCAGACTCTGAACATGTTGCCTACTAAAGATGAGGACATTAATACACGAACATCTGGAATAGGTTTTGAGAATATTGATCATTTGGAAAATAGTTTGGAAAATGAAAAACCGGGTTTTTTTAAACAAAGTGCAAAAGTTGACACCTAGTTTGTATGATGCTGAAAAACTGGGAAAAGGTTTGTCGACTAATGTTTAGTTCAATTCAGAAGATGAAGAAAAATCTGAAGAGGAAAAACGTTTAAAAGTAAAACAAAGAAAAACCCCATTCTCGTACCACGGCTTTGTGTATGGTTGTACACAATTGACAGATATACCAAACGGACCATTCAAAAGAAAAGACACAAATGTGAAAAGATATTTTAAAGAAGCTCAACTTGCTACTTATGATGCTACGTTATGGCAAAATAAAGCAAGAAAACAGTTTTGTAATCTTAAACATCACATTGAGCGAACGTTAAAAGTCATTTGTGTTAAGCAACAATACAACAATAATGATTTCTCTAATCTTCTTTCATCGGATTTGCGCCTAAAAATAGAAGTCAAAAGGATTTTACAAGATGAGATTGAACCTCGTGTGAAAGATATCAACGTAAGTTTTGATCGCTTTGAAAAGTATCTTTTCACTGAAATGAGAGAAGATTTAAAGTACGTTCATTCTCTTGAAGACGAATTTGATGAAAAATGCTTAATACTTGAAATTCAAAAAGAATTTTCACAAATCAAATAGAGTCATTTAATTCAGTATCTGTCAGCTACGAGTATGAGAATGTGAATTTTGAACAAACATCTTCTTTGAAATCTGAAAATATCTATATCTCAAAAAGAAAATCACCGAGCTTTCAAAAGAAGCAGCTGATGTCAAAGAAGAATTGTCAAAAAGAACTGCTCAGTTTGAGAAAGATCTTGCAAAACTCGAAGCACAAAGTATCTCTTTCCAACTAAAACTGCAAGAGAAGAATGAGAAAACATTTTCAGAAAACTCTTTGACATCGGTGCTTAAAGAAAAAGAAAAGATTTTTGAAGAAATTTGTGATGATACCAACATCAAGTTTGATTTTGACGAACTTGATACAAAAAATATTGAGTTGGAACATGCTGTGGCATCATTACAAAAAGAAAATGAGCATTTAAAAGAGACTTACAAAACCTTGTTTGATTCAATCAAACGATCAAGAGTTCAAAATCAAATTTCAAACAAATCTGACTCTCAGATCGCCCCAAATCATCTTTTTGAAAAAGAAAAATATGTGCTTCAAAAGAAAATTGTTGAATTGGAAAAGAAGATTGCACAACAAACCAAGGATTTTGGTGATGCCAATAATGATTTTTCAATCGAAACAGACAAATATGAAAAAGATTTTGCACATCTTGAAAATCAAAATGCTTCTTTACATGAAAAACTGGCATCATCAGATCATCTTTCTCTTCAAAAAGAATACAATGATTTAAGAACTGCATACAATGCCTTAAAAGCAAAGTTTGAGGCTCTTAACCGGTCAAAAGGAAAATCTCAAGTTTCAAACGAGTCTAAACCACAAGTAAGTGTTTCGGAGAAGGTTTACACGGGTGAATCTTCTAAACCATTTTCGAAAAGGGTTTCTCAGTTTACAACCTATTCTTTTCAAAAAGGAATGAAGTTTTCAAAGAGGCCTAATTTTTTTGAAACATTTACTCCTCAAAAGGTTTCAAATGAAATTGCTCAAAAAGAAATGAATCAAGTTTTTCAAACTCCATACTCTCGTTTTACCCCGGTAAAGCCAGTGTGGAAACCAAAGCAAAGCCGTTCAAAACATTTGAAATATTCATACTCTGAAATGCTTCCGCTACAACAAAAGAATGGCTCTGCTTTGAAAAATTCAAATTCTGGAAGGTTTCCATTCATCTCAAAAACGAATTTTCGAAATGAAACACCGAGTTTCAACAATAGATGGAAAACTTCTTATTCAAGTTTTAAAACTCCAAGAGAGACATCGGGTTTCTCAAACAACTTTCAAAAGCAAAAGAGTTTTAAATCACCGTTGATTCCACGAGCTTTATTTAAAAATGAAACACCGGTTTTCAGTCCTCGTAGGAATTCAACTTTTTTGTATCGGATTGACACAACTTACAAATGGATTTCAAAATATGGTAAACCCGTTGGCGCCGTGCTTAAATGGGTTCCAAAGATTGTTGTCTAATCTAATCTCATGATGACTTCTTAGTATTTCAGCTAAGGACTCGTTCTTCAAAGAAAGGAAAGTGCTTAATCAAAACAAAGGTTTTAAATATTTTCCGTGCACTTATCCTAAAAACATAATGGCTTATGTACATATCACAGTGCATAACCCGCGATTTTCAAAGGAAGGACAAAAAAAAAAAAAAAAAAAAAAAAAAAAAAAAACTTCTCACAAAAAGCTTATCAATGTCTTCTTAATCTTGAGCATAATTTATTCAAAATTTTTCAAAAGGTTTTTTTTTCAAAACTTTTCAAAATTTTGCTCAAGATATTACTCCCTCAACTCCTTAAAAGCTTTAATTTATTCAAAATGTTCTATTTTTTAGGGGGAGTAATGAAAAGATATTCCAAAAAGGTCATGCTCAAAAGAAACTGATATGGAATTAAACCAAAAAAAAAAAAAAAAAAAACAGCCGTTTCTCCCCATAAGCTATCTAAAAACAAATGTTTTAATCAATCGGTATCAAAAATACCATGGATATGCTATTTTTGAGGGGGAGAAGACGTGATTAAAATGTGATCAAAAACGTTTAAAGATTCTGGCAGAATCTCGAAAGAGCTCGACTCAGATATAACCAACGAATTGACAAAGCTTAAATGTCAGTAATCGAAAGGACTTTGTCCAAGTAGAATGTACCATTTCGAGAAACTTTCTTTGGACTTGACCAGGCCAGGTAATAATTTCAAGCTAGTCTAACTAGTGATGTAAACGTGTCTCGAATCGGTCTTGTTCACTGAAAGTCGATCAATTCAAAAGTTCAAACTCTACCCAACATGTGCAAATTTATCTTAAAAACTTATGAGCACATGTGAAGGGGGAGTATTTCAAAAATTTCAAAACTCTCAATGTGTTAACAAAAATGTGTTTTATAATCATAAACACTTTGAGAGATTTTACAAAAGGTTTTATGGTATGTAATCGATAAACCTAGGATAATCATGGAGTAATAAGGTGATCAATGTTAGGTTTATGTCCAATGATCCGCCAGAGTCGGAGGGATCTACCCAAGGACAATTCCAATAGATTAGAATTAGAAGTCCTTAGGTAAGATTGAAAAAAGGAGTAATATGAGAAAAGGGAAAGAAGGGGTTGAAGAATTAAAAAGAAAAGCAAATGAAAGGGTGAAAAGAAATAGCCCTCCATATGTTCAACCTTAGGGTAGACACCGGGTTCAACTCATATGCTTCTGGATGTTACTAAGGTGACACCGGTATTGAAGACAAAGACGTCATGGACCCAGTGACGCACTGCACTTAACCTTCTAAGCCACTCGAGTATCTCTCAAAAGGTACTTGTTTCATTCTCACGGAGAACGTTGCATAATCTATCGACCTCTCACTCCGAGATGTGTTGATATTGAAAAGAAGGCCCTCTGCTCCATGCCTTCGACGACTAAATGTACACTTATTGAGTCTAGAGCCCCGAGATTTATCAAAAGATCTCATAGGAACACATGATACTTCTACACTGGTTGTTCAACATTAAGGACGCCAGATGTAAACTTTAGAGTCCTACGCAGATCTTAGCAATCTGCCAGAACATTTATGAGAGAATTCACAATTATGATTCTCAGTGATTGAATGGAAACTCCTGCCAGGGTCAACATCAAACAGCCCTGACAGCAGGTCACTTCGGTAATCTCTTGTGGGTTACGCTTAGTGTTCGCGGTGGTTTCAAACGGTCTACAGTCATGGGGTCATCTCCAGCGACTCACACAATCGTTGATCTACTACGGTAGATCTTGTAAGCTCTCTCGGGGGCATCCGATATGGGAACGACCTTGGTAAGGGTTAAAGAAAGTTTTCACACTATACTGTTAATGATCTCTAATTCCGAACCTGTAAGTACCGGATGTTTATTACTAACCGTTTTCATGCAGCTACTCTTACCTCATTAGTATCATCACCACCACACTAGTTTCCACATGCTCATACATACNTTAGTGTTCGCGGTGGTTTCAAACGGTCTACAGTCATGGGGTCATCTCCAGCGACTCACACAATCGTTGATCTACTACGGTAGATCTTGTAAGCTCTCTCGGGGGCATCCGATATGGGAACGACCTTGGTAAGGGTTAAAGAAAGTTTTCACACTATACTGTTAATGATCTCTAATTCCGAACCTGTAAGTACCGGATGTTTATTACTAACCGTTTTCATGCAGCTACTCTTACCTCATTAGTATCATCACCACCACACTAGTTTCCACATGCTCATACATACATCACAAAGTCAAAGAAAAGTTCTCATCAAGGATCAAAGTAAAGAAATGGTCAAAGAAAGATCCTACGGCATGTGAAAGAATCTACAAAGTAAAGTGACAAAGATTAGTGGGAAAGAACGGGAACAACAAATGTATGTATCTCAAAGACTAAAGACGTATGAGCATGTTGGAAAGGCGTATAACCACCAAAGACAAAGAAGTGACGAAAGGCAGATGACACCGTATCACAACCACAACAAAGAACGAAGAAAAGACATTTATCAAAGATCACAAAGCATGAAGGAACAAAGACTAAAGACTATTCTACAACGACACACAAAGTTCAAGACAAAGAACAAAGAAGACCTAATCACGTGGAGCATCATTCGAATGACCACCCCTTAGGGGGAGATTGTTAGCATTAAAGATGTGTATTAAGAAGTGATGGTCATTCTCGAACTAGTAACTTTGTGACGTGTCGTAGTTTATGTAATTGAATAGTTAATGAGCTCGTGTATTGGGCTAAGCTAATAGGTTAGTAGTTTAAGTAATATTAGCCTTATATCTTATGTAATCATCAAGCCCAATCCACTCCATAAACAAGTCCATGGCAAAGCCCATGTGACTTATGCTAGGAACTATATAAGCCTCCACATACCTCATTTGTGTGTGTGCTTGAGAGTGTGTATGTGTGGTTTTCTCTAGTTGAATACAAGTTCTTTTCATCTTATTCTTTCTTATATACAAGTCGACATAGATATATCTTAAGTCACCAATCCGAGCTTCATAATTAAGTGATAGAGTTGATATATTAGGTCTTACAGATAGAGATAATGATAGAGATATAACTGTCTAAACGAGCTCGAGTCTAGTGAGATTCACGAGCCTAGTTTGATTTGAGTTTTATTCCGTTAACGCTTTATAAAAATATCGAGTTTGATTTGGGTTTTATATCCTTTAACGCCTTATAAAAATAGTCGAGTTTGATTGTGAAAATCTTCACGAGCCGAACTTGAGCTAAAAGTATGAGGCTTGAAACAAGCTCTAGCTTTATAATTATAAATGAGCTGAGCTTGGGCTCTAACAGGCTCGGACTCGCTCGTTTTTCATCCCGGTAGACCCTACGATCAAAAGACAACAGCAGCAAAATGTTTAATATTAGGGTGAACGGATTACCAAGGGTAAGAAGATGCCACTTAGAAATAGCCGGGAGTGAAGCCAAAAACAAGTTTTTAAAAGAGGTAACATGAATGAAGATAAAAGGATTAATTCGTACTCATGCCGGTAGGAATCTCATCAATTTAAAGAGTTGTGGCACTGCTTCAATAATATTTATCGATTCTATTTTATTTACTATCCTTTTGTTGAGCCAAAACGACTACGATAGTTTTTTACAACAATCTTTTATATAATAAAACAAAACATCTAGCTGGGACTTTTACATTTCAAAAAAACTCAACCTTCCCTTATCAAGTAATGATTGAATTATTATTGTTTTTTATATAAAAAGATTCTGAAAAAAAATTCTTAAAATTTTTCATATTTGGCAAAAAGAAACTATAAATTCGTTTTTAAGGGAAAGTGGGTATAAAACTATATGTGTCAAAAATGTGAAAAAATAAAACTTTTGAAAGGTGAGGTAAATCTATAATAATACAGGGGTCAAAGGAAGCCATTCCTTATACACGAACAAAATAACTGAACAATCCAAAACCCAAATATCGTATCCTTCTTCACAAAATCATCCAAAGAAAATATTCTAATCGCTATTCTTCAATAGTTAGATCCACAATTATGATCCAGGTTATCTAATGTATTTGCATACCTGTGTATTAAATATGTGTATCCATGTAATTGCAATCAATTTTTGAATTTACACATGTAATCTACGACCGTTCGTACATGTAGTCACATGTTTAAGAAAATATTGCTCTGCTTTCGATTTTTAGTCATACATATGTTATCCCATAACTAGTTATAATGCCCATGCACGCACGGGGTTTTTTCTAATTTTTTGAATAATGTATTTTTATTTATTAAAATCTAAATAACCAATAATAAGGTGACGTATGTAAAATTGGGGTGTTTGCATCTTTATGTCACAAATATTCAGTTATGTACTTTTATTACAATCACTAACATCTATCAGGAATTTCCCTTGAAAGCCTATGAGCTGCCTGGCCTGTTACTGAATCAACTTCTTTATATTCTTCAAATCTCAACTGAAATCCCACAACATGGCATACAGTAAGAGTTAATGCATATACTGTATATAAGAAAATTTTCATAAAACATGTTTACATTACTCACTCCATCNAAAAGAAAGAAAGAATAAGGATGATGTTGAAGATTTATGGGTCATGGATTTTCTAGTGTTAAGACTAAATTTGGTCGCGCGTGAGGTGCATGTTAGATCCTAGAATCGACGCATGAGGTGCACTTGAATGTTACTCGCAACTTATGGTCTATTTTTGATGATTCAAATCTTTGTTGTATCCCAATATCCTTGATGTGGACCACATTTCTTTGCAAACCTTCTAAGAGTAAGAAGTCGAATAACTACTAGCGTTTGAATTTGGATCTTATCAGGACTCGAAAAACTATGAAACGAGATGCTTATGAAGAAATTCATTGTCTCTCCAAAAAATAAATAATGAGATTACAAAAAATAGACAAACTGGGAGCAAGCGGTACAGCGAGTAACTTCCATGAGTAGGCTTGGCATCTACTTGTAATTAAACAATGATCCTTTTTACGCTTAGTTTGGGGAGGCCTGTGAAAACATCAGGGATGATGAATTTATCCCATTCGGCACCTTCTCTATGAAGTGCGTGTTCTTTACTCTATGACCCATTAAATCGTTATTAAACAGATAATGAAGTCAAGCACACCGTCATAAGACAAAGAAGATAATAGATACATATGGAATAAAATGGAAACCGAGAGAGCGATTTTAGGGAATAAATATAAACTAATCTCTGTTTGAACTGAACGTTTTGCTACTTTTCAAAGTTAGTAAAGAGAGGTGTGAAATTATTTATCTTTAAGGCGTGACGTGATTACATTGCGTGAGGACACGCAATACCTTAGTCTGGGGGATTTACCATCACAACTTAAATATATAATGACGAGAATAAGTGCAGAAGAATACACTATCAACAATTATATACAGTCCTGTGCATCGCACGGGTCCTAGTGACTAGTAGATACATATTTCAAACTTGCCGCTAAAAATCTTATTGCTATGCATGGGTATTCGTCTATTCTTGTGAAATTGCTTTCGTTAAATGTGAATTTTAATCTAATAAACACATGTTTTATTTATTTTGAAGTAATATCCTAAAAAGTAAAAACATACACATATCCATATTTATTTATGTCTATTATCATTTGCCAATATTACGAATCCAGGAAAAAAAAATTGCAGATTATAGTTGAATTGAACACTCTTTTTGTAGTTAGAGCTTTCTTTATGTGATGTTTAAAAATAAGTCCAAAAAACTTGAAAATGTTTATCTTTATATTAACTATAATGAAGTTTCATTTTATCCTTAAGTGTGGCATGAAAATATCTTAACTGTTAGATCTTTTCATAATCTCAAAATGTTAATGTTATCTTGTGTGAAACAATTATGATGTTTTAAAATGTTTACTAGTTATAATACCCGTGCACGCACGGGGTTTTTTCTAATTTTTTGAATAATGTATTTTTATTTATTAAAATCTAAAAAACCAATAATAAGGTGACGTATGTAAGATTGGGGTGTTTGCATCTTTATGTCACAAATATTCAGTTATGTACTTTTATTACAATCACTAACATACCTTATCAGGAATTTCCCTTGAAAGCCTATGAGCTGCCTGGCCTGTAACTGAATCAACTTCTTTATATTCTTCAAATCTCAACTGAAATCCCACATGGCATACAGTAAGAGTTAATGCATATACTGTATATAAGAAAATTTTCATAAAACATGTTTACATTACTCACTCCATCATTGCCAGTCCTTTTTGTTGTAGAGGAAGTATAGTATGCTCCATTAGAACCCCCATATGTTACCGTAGAGCTCTGAAAGGTGTAGCTTTGAGCTTGAGGACCTGAACGCGTATTCATCATACTGAACTCATTTCCGAACTGTGTCAGCTTCGAGTCTCTTGAATCTCTATCTGCAATAAGACGACTGATATTCATTTGCATCACTGTTAACTACATAAAACATAACACGATTACTCAGCAACCTTTAGAAGATAACACATATCCAGTTTGCAGCAGAACTCAAATGTTTTAGTCCATCTGCTGCTACATAATATCATAAATGGTTCGTGTGGTCTTCTCAGAATTAAGAAAATGGTCTCTCACTGATATCAGTTATAGAAATAGTCCATATGAAAAAGTGAAAGGAGGCGTTATAAACTGTTATTGACATGTCTTAGACCCGTTGGTTTATTGTTATACAATTGGACTTTACATCAAACAACCAATTTAAACCCATCTAAAATATTTGATGAGACCCAACAAAACTCATCCCCTTATAAAAATTTACCCAACTTGACATAGGATTAAGTATTTATGTCTTAAATTGTCACCATTAGGAAATAGTATGTCCTAATTATAGAGCAAAATAAGACAGTACTCACCCCGAAAATCTTCTTCCTAACATACTATTCAAATCCATATAGAGACCAACTTGAAGAAGAGCTTTGAGGGGTGCCACAAAAGCTCACGGTGAACCTTTCTCGAACTTCATCCAAATCTGGGAAAAAAAATACATAAGCAACAAAATTATAATAAAACCGCAAGAAAATAAGAAAATAACAAAGTTGGATTATGTACTCCCTTTACTTCTGCCCAATCTAAGTAATCTTTAATTTCATGAACGGGAGGGTAGTTTAGTTAAAGTAGTTGAGTTAAAAGGTCATCAACTTTCGTTGAAAAGAAAGGGTCATCAACTGCCTAATAGTTAATGAGTTTTATCATGAAGAACAAAGAAATATGAAATAATGGGATCAGTAGTATACGTTCATTACAGCTAACTATATCGACATAATTTATAAGCTAAGTCAAGTAGATTGTCTAAAAACCATGATAGTTTTACTGAGATGAGGTACTGAAATTTGACTCTATGTCGAAACATTCTAACTACATTTTACTTTTAATGCACATAATTAGGAAACTTCAACAAAGTTATCATTAGAAATACATTCATGCTTGGAATATCGAAACAAATGAGAATTTCTACTCAAGATGTACAAACTATTCCCATCGGTATATGCACTAACAGTATAATTTCATTTCTACCATGAAGCAATAAAATAACAAACTCTTTTTATAACACAAAACATCACAACTTTACATCAAACCACAAACAAAAACACAGCACTTAGGATGGGGGCGTTTAGGATTACTTATCAAGTACTAAGCTAAACAAACAAATCAAACTACAATTTTTTTCAAAATCACAATTTTTTCACATGGGTCATCTTAAAAACTAATAGTATCAAATGAGTATTTATTAAAAAGTAATAACTTATCAAAATCAAAGTGCCCAAAAATCTTCATCCTAACATACTATCCAAATCCATATAGAGACCAACTTGAAGAAGAGCTTTGAGGGGTGCCGCAAAAGCTCACGGTGAACCTTTCTCGGACTTCATCCAAATCTGGGGAAAAAAAATAAAAAATACATAAGCAACAAAATTATAATAAAACCGCAAGAAAATAAGAAAATAAAAAAGTTGGATTATGTACCCCCTTTACTTCTGTCTAATCTAAGTAATCTTTAATTTCATGAAAGGGAGGGTAGTTTAGTTAAAGTAGTTGAGTTAAAAGGTCATCAACTTTCGTTAAAAAAAAGGTCATCAACTGCCTAATAGTTAATTAGTTTTATCATGAAGAACAAAGAAATATGAAATAATGGGATCAGTAGTATACGTTCATTACAGCTAACTATATCGACATAATTTATAAGCTAAGTTAAGTAGATTGTCTAAAAGCCATGATAGTTTTACTGAGATGAGGTACTGAAATTTGACATGGGTCATCTTAAATCAAACTGCAATTTTTTTCAAAATCACAATTTTTTCACATGGATCATCTTAAAAACTAATAGTATCAAATGAGTATTTATTAAAAAGTAATAACTTATCAAAATCAAAATGGGTTTAAAGTGACAGAATAAAATCTTTATCACAAAAGATTAACAAAGGAATAGTTGAAAATAGAGATTTACCTTCATATGAGCATGTGGGTCTCCACTAAATATGATCATAATTTAGGATATTTTTGAGATGAAATTAAGCTCATATGATGCGATGTGTTTTGCTAAAATAAGATTTTTTATTAAAATTAGGGTAAAATCAGCTTCACTTGTGAAGAACTCGGTAGAGTCTTCACATCAATAGTACTTTGCAAAAGTAAGTTGACAATACTTATTTGATAGATTGTGGGTAAGCCAATCCCTCTACCCCAAGGACTACACAACTATGCTGATGCAAATGCAATTGCAATTGCGGGACAAACTATCAACCAAACTACTGGAGCTCCCTAGACTCTTTGTGAGTTAGTCATGCTTCATATTAAATTAAGCATCTTCAGAGGAATATTTTGAATAACTACACAAAGATCATATATGGATGACTTCCACAGAACTAAACCGCACTACAATTAAAGAATTGTCAAATTTAATAAAAAAGTTAAAAGTAAAGTAACTCCCAATACCGTCTTCCACAGGTTATGGGTCTCAATACCGTCTTCCACGGTGTATGGGGGAGATTGAGACGTAGACAGCCTCACCCTTGCCTAAGGTAAGAGGCTGCTTTCGGTTCTACCAAAGGTAGAAAAGGACTTCCGACCTTGCAAGGGGTGAGGATCGAACCCTTGACCTCTGTCTCTAGAGGCAAGGGTGTTAACCACTTGATCCAACCTTGCTCTTAAATTGTCAAATTTAATGACACCTGCATATAACTTAAGTTACCACATAACACCCGTTCCCAAAACTAATAAATAGTGTATTGACGCTTAAACACAAAACTACCCTAAGTCTATAATTTATTTATAACTAAACACTGAACCTAAAAAAGCTTAAAGCTTTAGACCTATTCAAACCAAAAATCCATAAATTCAATCAATATAATAATAGTCATCAAGATTATGTCAGATATAGAATGAGGTAGTAAAACCACGAATTAAACAAATTACTGAAAGTAAGAATAGGCTGAAAATATGAGACACAACTTAATTCAGCACCACCGTCGATCAAGTCATTACTGTTGATCATCTTCATAGTTTTTTAGTTTCGATTAGGGTTTTTTTTTAATTGCTGTAGGGTTTTGGGGATGGGTTGAAGAAAAATTGGGTTGGAACTGTGTCGACAGCCAAAATTCTTTTGTGGTTTTGTTTTTTCTTAATTTTCAGTTTTGGCCCCTAAGTATTGTAGATGACCCCCGCGTTTTTAAAGTTTTAATTTTTTATAGTTTTGACACATATGGTTTTTAGCTCAAATTTTCTTAAAAAACGAATTTACAAATTCTATTGCCGAGGAAGTATTAAGGAAGTATTTATGATTTTTTAATAAAAAAAAAATCAAATTAAAAAAATTATTACCAAATAAGGTATGATTAATTGATTTAAAAAGTCCCCACTAGGGGTTTTGTTTTATTAGCATTAAAAAAATTATTACCAAATAAGGTATGATTTGATTTAAAAAGTCCTCACTAGGAGTTTTGTTTTATTAGCAAAAAGATTATAAAACTAAAACTAAAATTAGGAAGAATTGGTGGCTTTGTGGCTTTCCTAAGAGGGGTACTTTAGTCGTTTTAGTTCTTGGTGTATGTGTATGAGTAAAAGGGTTGTCTTGATTCACTTAATGCAAACTATATAAGCGTGTTTGGCTTTTTACAGCAATAAGATTATAATTTCACCTCATATGGTTGTTAATATATTAAGGGGCACCAAACACTCAGAAAAGTAAACAAGATGCCCAAAGGAAAAGAATACCTATATCAGTGAATTAACTTGGTTATGGCTTAGTCATGTAGGTTTTGTTGAATTGCTAACCTAATACCAAGTTGTGTAATTATGCTCCACTCGTATTTTGGAGGAAAAGATCCGATAAGAGAGGATTCGGGCAAAAATAATGATCTCAAAGTGCGTGCAGGTTTAACATGGAAGTTAGCAAGCCTTCTAGTCATCGGGTTAGATAATCCATTGTTTAATTCAGTGTGGCCATGGACAGTCTTATTTCATACATGGCTTATAACATTCCTATACGAATAACCGTTATACGGGTTACATAATGCAACTACTAAGTTTTTTGTTGCCTTACTCTTGAATGTTCAAACTACGAAACAGAAAATATAACAAAATATCATTTATTATTATTAATGTTAATGAAAATACATAAAAAGTAAAAAATCCTGTGCGTTATATATAAATAAATTTAAATCATGTCTAAACAATAAAAATATATTATTAAAAAAATTAGAGAAAACCCCGCACGTGCGCGGGCATTATAACTAGTACACCAAATATCAAAATCTTAGAGGGGGCAACTGCCGAATCCTGCCGCCCACCCATGGATGTTGCTTTACTGGGTCACTAGTTCTGAAGTTGCCAACCACTCCAGTTAGGGGTGAGAAAAAAACCGAAAAGACAGAATAAACCGAAAACCGTAACCGAACTGAAAATAACTGAACCGAACTAATAACCGAACCGAATTTGCTAAAACCGAACTGAACTGAACTACTAATTTGGTTCTCGGTTTGGATATGGGTTTAGCAGTCTGAACCGAAAACCGAATTCATATATTTTTATATATTTATATATATTTTATATATATATATATATATATATATATATATATATATATATATATATATATATATATATATATATATATATA
>LBNU01009718.1:40911-54880 GCA_014162995.1 Artemisia annua
GTGTAGATTTTGATGCCGGTTGAGTTGATTCTAAGAACATTTCCTAGCTCTTCTAATGTCCAAGAGTACTCATGGTTGTACATCTTGAAGTTGAGTGTGAGATTGTTGGAGTCGAAGCGATAAAACGCAAAGAATTCTTGAATATGACGAGGGTAGATGTTGTGAGGTATTTGAACAAAGGACATGCAACCCGCATTGGTGAAAGGATTCCTAAGGCCAGACATATATATATATATATATATATATATATACAATTAAATTGTTATCTAAAATATAAAAAAAAAAACATTTTTTATGCTTTAAATAATTTTTTTTTGGCTAAATATCTATGTAATTATTAATTTTTTAAAAATAAATAGTGAAATTCGGGTTATTCGGGTCAACCCAAGAACCGAATCGAACTAGAATTCAACTGAACCGATCCGAAAACCGAATTTGAATTTGGTTTGGTTCGGTTTTCGGGTTGAGCCAAAAAAAAATTAACCGAATTAACGAACCGAACAAACCGATAACCGATCCGATCAACACCCCTGACTCCAGTTATCAAGTTGCAAGTTCATATCTTCCAAGAGCCAATAATCCATACATGAGCTCTTTGTGGGCTCTTATTTTGTAATTTTTCCCTAACCAACTATTAGGTAAATGGGGCAGATTTAAAGAAACAACTTGATGGGCCAATTCTCATAAACTAAAGCCCATGGAAGCTAATAACTTATATAAAAACATGAACACTCAGTTATGTGCAGTAAGAATTGCAAAGCCAAAATATTGAGAGCTGATAAACATCAGAAAACTTGTTCTGATCAAGAGTTAAATGTGTTAATTTCCACTTCTGCTGTGGTGTTATGTGATCTTTTTAAAGGACAACCAAAAATTGGCCATCGATGAAAATCCAACCAAATTTTGCACAATGTCTAAAACTGTACCAAATCAAACCATGCACGCGTCTAGCTAAATTCTATTTTGTATTCATTGTTTCCTTCTACTCCTTCTCCATATAATTGCTGATGGATCTGGACATACTTGATATGGGATTTTGGGTGGCGGAACCTCAGGTACGCTGCAATGATCATATGATAGCACAATTATGACAAGAAAATATCAAAGATATGACATGTGATTGTAAATTTTGATTATGCGATATAACAATATGGTATCATATTAGACTAGGAAATAATCCAACAATTAGGTTTTTGTCATAATGACAAAGCACATCTTCTTTTTCTTTTCTTCTTTAAGTTTGGTTTACCTAAACATTTGAATTACTTGACAAAATGAAGCTACACCATGCATTTTTTTTTTAATAAATAACAAGGGTTCTTTTAGGCGTCATTATTGTGGATTTAAAATGAATAAGGAAAAACACGTTGTAATGGACAGTTTTGTCATTTCGGCACAAAATACCTGAAATACAGTTCAAACTAAACAAAAATTATTAGAGAAGATAGTCCAGCAAATTAATTAGTCTTTCAGTCGCAATGAGTAATGACAATGGTACATCACTACATCATAAGGCTGGTTGTAGTGATAGCCATGCCTCACTCGTGAGAGGCTGGCCCACGCGCGAAACCCACTGCCAAGACCCAAACTCACGCGTTAGTGAGGAGGAAAGAGAGGATGAAAGGTAAGCGCCTCACCCTTGGTGTTTGGGATTTTTTATGGGACCCATTTGAGAATATATCCGTTGCAAAAAATATAAAGACAAAAAAAAAAAAAAAAAAAAAAAAAAAAAAAAAAAAAACAAACCTTCCCACTACCCCATTTTTTACTTATAAATACCCATTAGCTTCACCACTTTTAAACACAACTTCATTATTTTATACTTCACCATTTTATACAAAAATTTCTCAAGAAAATACTCCCCGAACCACCAAACATAACGAACGAACAAAATACCTGAAGCACTCCCCCGGCACTCGAAGGAACGTTTAATCTCGGAAATACTCCACCGTCAAACCAACAGATAAACTTACTGCCACAATCATACTATTATAACCAAACTTACTCAAACAACCCATACCGAAACTCATACCTACAACAAAACGCTTTTAACCAATTCTCAGAACAATAATAAAACGCGTTTAGCCAATTCTCGTCACAAAAAAACGCATTCCCATTCGATAACCCCAACTATTGCTCACAAATCCAAATGGGTGGTTCGCCATCACAACAACATAGACACTAACCAGTGTCTCATATTCCTTCATTTCCATTTGAAGAAATGTACGAACCTCAATATTCAGACTCTATGTTAAACCAAGATCGTGAGGAATCTCCCGTCGAAGTCACGGCCCCGTCACCGCCACCGCCCACCAGGAAGCCAACGGCTAAAAGACGCCAAAGACGGTAACCGATGACGCACCCCGTACCATTACTTGGACCATTGAGGAAGAAATTGCGTTGTGCAAAGGTTGGGTTCATGTATCCGAAAATAGCATCGTTGGTAATGCGAGGAGGTCAGCTGGATTTAGGAATGAGATTGTAGACTATGTTAGCAAATAAACAAAGCAACCTGGTCTTCGAACATATGATATGGTGAATGGGAAATGGAAGACGGTAAGCCTGAACGTGGCTCAGTTTTGTGGGGTGTACAATAACGTCAAGCGTATGGTGTCGATGAGTGGAGTCAGAGACAAAGATTACATCGAAAAGGCACTTCTGAACTATGAAGCTGAATACGGAGTACAATTTACACTTCGTCATTGTTGAGAGATTTTAAAAAAGAATGTACAAAATGGATGGGTACTGAATTTCCAAGCTTTGAAGCAAAGCAACAAGAAGAAAAGTCCAAAAAGATACAAGTCATTTGGGTCTAGTTCGTTCAACCCAACGTCTAAGGATGCTAATTTTAATCTGAATGTGGATGCTAGAGACGACGAGGAAGATGGGGTGCAGGAAGTTGTACGACCAATTGGCATGGACAAAGCGAAAACATTGATGTAGAAAGGCATGGGATCATCATGATCAAGTATGAATGAGGAAGCATTGGCTAAATTGATGGTCTCCGAGTATGTAAGTCAGAACGAACGTGCCATAACAATGAAGAAAGAAAAGCGCGTTGAATTTTTGGCGATCAGAAAGAGGGTATTGGAAGTTCGGGAATATAAAGCGCGTCAAAAAGACTTAATGTTCTATATGCAGCCGTATGAGCACTTGACAGGAGAAGCACGCGTGAAGATGGAAGCGATAAGGGTGGGGATCAAAGCGAAGTGGGATATGCGATTTTAGATTACGTTTTTATTTAGGTATGTATTGTTTTTAATTCCTTACGTTTACGTTTTTAATAATCTATGTAATATTTTAATTCCAAATTGTTTTAAATTTATGAATAAGAGTTTTTAATTTCGTACGTTTACATTTTCAATTTAGTATGTTTACGTTTTAATTTAGTACGCTTTCGTTTTTAATTTCGTATGTTTACGCTTACGTTTTTTGTTTATGAATAAAAGTATTTAAATAAAAAAATGGGTATTAAAGGTGAGGGGAAGGTGACCACTACGGGTGAAAAGTGAGAGGGAGTGAGTGGAAGTGAGAAGAGGGAGAAAGCTGATGTGTCGCTGATGTGTAAGGTGAAGTATGGGAACCACTATAACCAGTCAAAGTTACTAGCTAGGTACCTGCGCGTTGCGACGACGGGTACCCTATAAATAAATTTATTTGCTATCAGTCTTAAGGCCAGTTACCTTTTTTTTACATGTAAATTTTTTATTGATATTAAAATAGGATTTATATAGTGGTAGAAGATAAACGAGTAACAAGCTGTGCCGCTAGCTCTTTTTTAATTGCAAAACTAAATCTTTTAAAAACAACATTTTTGGATCTAGGTGTCAATATTACTATTGAACTTTGTTGGGTAGCTCCACCGCTTCAGGTGCAAGGAAACCAAAAGTATCAAACGTAAAAAAAATAAACACTTATTGATTTTCAATGCATGTTTTAAATAGTTAAGCATAAATAAAAATACTTACCTTGACTACTAATAAGGGTGTGACAACTATATGTAAAGAGTATTCCGTACTAAGAAAGGGAGTGTCGCTGGCCACCCGGGCGTACTCTCAATGTGTCATTTCTCATATCTTACTGTTAACAAGAAAATTGGGTTTCAAAATAATACAACTAATGTCCATAAAAAGGTCTTGCACTAACAATGAATTAGATGAGTAACAATATTGTATTTTCAGTGGTAGTTACTACTTAGTGGCGTTTCAGCTACAGTTTTTAGTATAAATCAGACCTAACACACTAACCAAGTGGGCCGGGTTGTTAGTATGAGATCAGAAACATAACGATCCGTTTGTAACCTGTTATTTCGTGAGTTGAAATTCAGGGCATGCTTGGTAGGGGGTTATGAGGGGTGAGGAATAGGAAAGATAATGAAAAAAGGTATTTTGTTGAGTATAATGCAATGACCTACTCAATAGTGGGTAATGGGCAATTACCCAATAAATTGGAAGGAATGCTTTTATTTCTCTTTCCCTTTCCGCACCATTATCATTGTCTTTCTTTTTCTCTTTCCCGAGTTTGAACTAAGCACACCCTCGGTGTTTGTTTTTTGGGTCTCTCTTTTCAATTTTAAGTATAAGTCACACTTAACACTAACCAAATTCATTTTGTATTTTGTAATAATCACAAGTATTAATTGTATTCTATTTTAACAACCAATTAGTAATAAAAGGTGAACATTATATCATACAAGTAACTTAAGATTAGAAACATACCTCAACGGAGAAATTTCAATCTGAGAAAAGTCCATGCTTGTTGAGCTATCTGACAATGTGGGTCTACTCTTTGTTGTTAATGGTGAAGTAGGTTGCTTTATGGCCAAAACTTTGCAATTAAAGTTATTGGAAATATTTATGCGGGCCATTGCTAACCTGTTCCACAACAAGTAAAATAAGATTGCTACACGTTCCTTTGGTATCAAAATGTCTAGCTATTCTAGTGATCTTAACAAAACAAACTTTTGTACCGTTTTTTATCTGTCATGAACGGATTTAGGTCTATATCAATACAAACTTTAAGATAGAATTTAATTCTGAGTTGCTTTGCAGCTGGAAACTTAGTTTTCACCATTCACCAACCTATGATGTTATCATCAATTGGGACCATTTATATTGGCTAAAATATTTATTGTGTAACCATAACATCATCATTGATACATACCCTGTCCATTAATTTTAGAATGTGTCTATTAAACTGCGAAAAACAAATGCATACATTATTTTAGGAATAAGTTAACAAGTATGTTAAGAAAACTTTAATCCAAGATAAATGATTCCTTCTAACGCTTGCTTTAAAAAGAACACATACTTTCTCAAAACTATAATATTTTGTTAAAGTTGTTATAGTTTCAAAATGATTTAAAAAAAAAAAAAAAAAAAAAAAAAACACAAAAAAAAAAAAAAAAAAAAAACCCACCGAGTGCATAACATATAAACGTAATCAAATTTATTAGTTTTTCTAAAGAAACAGGCCAAGATTAACCACTTCTAGTATACTGAAATTATAGTAACAATTCTTTAGGCAACCAACCACATATCAACTTTGGTTTTGATGTATGCTCGTATGCAATAGCTATATGTATGAGTTTGGTAAAGAAAGGGATGGTTTTATTCCGTTTTTTTTTTTTTTTTTTTTTTTTTTTTTTTTTTTTTTTTTTTTTTTTTTAATTCTACCGTAAAAAGATACCCGCGAGAACATGATGTCGACTAAAATTAAATATAAAGTGGCCTGCATTCAAAAATTTTGCATGACATCGAACTAAACGAATATAATAGCTAGCTGAATATACTTAAAAACGATTATATATCCCAGATTCCCAACTAAATATAAGCACAACTATTATTATTTATATTAGTCATCATTGAATAATATAAACAAATAGACATGTTTACATGTGTGATGTCTAGCACTACTCTGCACCACCCATAACAGATTGATATTGCTTGTTTGTGCCAGATACACCTTTACACGATCTATATCCGTCTAAATCATAATTAATTATTGCTACGACCTTTAACTTAATCAAAAATGATTTAGCAATCATAATTTTTATTTTATTCACGCGCATGAAATATATGACATGATTTGGACGTAAATTCAATCAATCTTATATAACTTTACACGACTTTGTTCTTATTTTACTAAAAGAATCTCTATTTGTCCTTATTTACCATCAATTGCCTTTATTTGTTTTGTAATCTGATACATTATAATAATGGAAAAGCAAAGTTTCTAGTCGGTGATGAAACATATAGTACTGTTATTGACCAAACCATCACATACTTCAAATTTGCATTCTACTTTTTTATTACAAGTTTTTACTCGTAAATCAGATGGCCGGCAACACATTTTTTTGCAAACTGTAAGCTTCATGAAAATTACTTTGTAGACAATCATCTAATTCTTTTCTTTTGATTCGAGTATATGCAAGTAACCTTTTATCATGGGACCAATATGTACACACTTATTAACCACCTACACATGTTTCAATTAAATATAGGCTGGAACACAGATTAACAAAGTACTCGCGTATCATTATGGCAAGGACCCTTTGATCCAGATAAAATAATTTGACATGACAAAAAGAAAATGAGTCAATAATCACTGTAACAATTTGGTGAAAAGTTCAATATAATGCTACTCATTGAAAAGAAGATGATCCAAATATATGCAAATATTGAATAATCATAAAAAGAAAAAGACTTACCTATATAGGAAACTTTGATCATGTAGTCCAACAACAAGAGTTGAAGCACCAATCTGCTTAACCAAATCGGTGATCCGACCACCTTCTTCATCGCCTTCAGTCACAACGATATCTATCTTTGTCTGTTAACAAATTCCAATATCATAATCACAACATAGAAAACAAACCAAAACCAAAATACAAATGATAGACCATATATCCTTACGTTAGGAAAACTATGTAGGCATATATCCTTAAAAGACAAGGCCAATTGAAAACCCTTCAATCTCAACAACCTTAGTTTCTTTCTATTACGCGATTTACTTCTCACAGGAAAAACATGGAGAAGTGTAACTAAATCTCCGAAACGAAGAACGTTATGAAGAGCCCATATTAAAGCTGTTTTTGCTACTTCAACTTCTTCAACAATCACAACTATCTTCCTCACTTCCACTTCAACTTCCATAAATATTTATGTACTTGATCAAGAATATATTTAACAAAATGGTTGTGGATTATATTGCAAAAAATAATCCGGTGTGACTAGGTTGGAAGACACCGGTATTGGCAGGTTGAGCATTGGTGTGGTCGTGTGGGTGCTAATTGTCTAAATTATTTTGTGGACAAAAGTATATTGAGGGCTTCTCTCACAGGATTAAAATAGTAGGAGTAATATACTAGTATTGTTTTAGGTTTGAAATTTCGTACATAATTATGGAAGGGGAGATAATAGACTAATTGCTGATTTTTTATTTAAGGTATTGTGATTAATGTTTATGAAAAGAAAAAGGTAACGTATTTCAATTAATATTCGTAAAGATACATTTTTTACTTCAAAGGTTTTGATAAGCAATGTCAACTAGACAGAGTTTAAAAATCATTTATTGACTCGAGCCCGTTTGGCCCGTGCCCGTTCGGGCTCGAGCCCATTTGGCCCATTGCATGTTCGGATTGAATATTTGTATAATGTGTTTTATTATTTGTATTAATGACATTTAATTCAGGAATTGTGTTTAAGTTGGTTGTACAATATGGTTGATAATTAGTATTCCTTATGTAAGGGGTGTTTTAATAAGTGCATTAATTGTATTTATTGACCAGTTAATTAATTGTATTTAATGTACATAATGATTTATTTATTGTATTTAATGTTAGTATTAATTATATGTTAGAATTAAATATATTGTATTTAATGTTAGTATTAATTATATGTTATAATTAAATATAAGGTGAATTTCTATAAGTAGTATTAGTTGTTGTACTTATAGCTTTAGCAGTTGTATTGCTTAATTTTAAGTATTTCTATTAATAGTAGACCTTCCTTCATTATAAGATAGTTAGATATTGATATTAAATTTTTTAAAAAAAAAAAAATTATGATTGCATTCATGATTTATGATGGACACTTGTATATAAGTTAAAATGAATCAATTAAGAAAATTATAGGATGAGTAACTATCTTAAGTATGAAAATAATGAGTTTTTTTCTTTTCTTTTTTAACTTAAAATAATGAGTTAATAAATGATTTTTAAACTCTGTCCGGTGAGCATTGTTTAACAAAATCCTTTTTTAAAAGAACATATGAGCCGACCAACTATATGTTTGTGTTCGTTTACATCAATTCTGACCAAATTTATGCTTCAAAACTACAAAACATAAACAATGGACTAAGCTCTAACTTATCAATGCAATATGAATGAAATTTTTGACGGGAATAACGATTATACCTTTAATTTAAGTGTAAATTTTTATTATTAAAAGTAAATTAGAAGGATAAAACTGAAATTCCACATCTAGTTTTTTATTTGTATTAGCTAAATATCGTAGTGTTAGGTTTATTCTTTTCGTTTGACAATTATCCGAATTAAATTTGACCGAAATTGCAGTAAACGAAGGTAAACGAGTTAGATGACCTATAGACTACCTTCAATAAACGAGTGACCTGTACGTGAAAAACATAAAAGTTAAATGACCTCATGAAAGAAAAAGAAAAAAAGTTATTCTTTGTGTGGTCAAACAAATTTTTCCCTTTTATATGTTTATTTCTTTCTATATAAAAAGTAATTTATAATATCCTAATTAAAAATCAATTTAGAGTTTTGTGCAATATTTCTAATATCAACAGCAACAATAGTATCCAATTATTGTAGGGGTTATTTTTTTTTTATATAGGTAATAAACTTTGAAAAAATTTCTATGTTAGGTAATTGACTCTCGAAAATACTAAGTTAGGTAACAAAACTTTATACGTTGTTCAATGTTAGGTAATTATGCCAGGTGTCGCAATTGGTAACCGGTTATAGCCGGTAACCTTTCTTTGACCATGTCTTTAAAGTACAAAAACACACTTTATATTATATTTATTTTGACCCAACCGCCCCCTTTGTCTCTCTTTAGCAGTTGTATTGCTTAATTTTAAGTATTTCTATTAATAGTAGACATTCCTCCATTATAAGATAGTTAGATATTGAAATTAAATTTTAAAACAAAATTTATGATTGCATTCATGATTTATGATGGACACTTGTATATAAGTTAAAATGAATCAATTAAGGAAATTATAGGATGAGTAACTATCTTAAGTATGAAAATAATGAGTTTTTTTCTTTTTTATCTTTTTTTTTTAACTTAAAATAATGAGTTAATAAATTATTTTTAAACTCTGTCCGGTGAGCATTGTTTAATAAAATCCTTTTTTAAAAGAACATATGAGCCGACCAACTATATGTTTGTGTTCGCTTACATCAATTCTGACCAAATTTATGCTTCAAAACTACAAAACATAAACAATGGACCAAGCTCTAACTTATCCATGCAATATGAATGAAATTTTTGACGGGAATAACGATTATACCTTTAATTTAAGTGTAAATTTTTATTATTAAAAGTAAATTAGAAGGATAAAACTGAAATTCCACAGCTAGTTTTTTATTTGTGTTAGTTAAATATCGTAGTGTTAGGTTTATTCTTTTCGTTTGACAATTATCCGAATTAAATTTGACTGAAATTGCAGTAAACGAAGGTAAACGAGTTAGATGACCTATAGACTACCTTCAATAAACGAGTGATCTATACGTAAAAAACATAAAAGTTAGATGACCTCATGAAAGAAAAAGAAAAAAAGTTATTCTTTGTGTGGTCAAACAAATTTTTCCCTTTTATATGTTTATTTCTTTCTATATAAAAAGTATTTTATAATATCCTAATTAAAAATCAATTTAGAATTTTGTGCAATATTTCTAATATTAACAGCAACAATAGTATCCAATTATTGTAGGGGTTATTTTTTTCATATAGGTAATGAACTTTGAAAAATTTTCTATGTTAGGTAATTGACTCTCGAAAATACTAAGTTAGGTAACAAAACTTTATACTTTGTTCAATGTTAGGTAATTATGCCAGGTGTCGCAATTGGTAACCGGTTATAGCCGGTAACCTTTCTTTGACCATGTCTTTAAAGTACAAAAACACACTTTATATTATATTTATTTTGACCCAACCGCCCCCTTTGTCTCTCTTTAGCAGTTGTATTGCTTAATTCTAAGTATTTCTATTAATAGTAGACCTTCCTCTATTATAAGATAGTTAGATATTGATATTAAATTTTAAAACAAAATTTATGATTGCATTCATGATTTATGATGGATACTTGTATATTAGTTAAAATGAATCAATTAAGGAAATTATAGGATGAGTAACTATCTTAAGTATGAAAATAATGAGTTTTTTTTTTTTTTTCTTTTTTATTTTTTTTTTTAACTTAAAATAATGAGTTAATAAATGATTTTTAAACTCTGTCCGGTGAGCATTGTTTAATAAAATCCTTTTTTAAAAGAACATATGAGCCGACCAACTATATGTTTGTGTTCGTTTACATCAATTCTGACCAAATTTATGCTTCAAAACTACAAAACATAAACAATGGACCAAGCTCTAACTTATCCATGCAATATGAATGAAATTTTTGACAGGAATAACGATTATACCTTTAATTTAAGTGTAAATTTTTATTATTAAAAGTAAATTAGAAGGATAAAACTGAAATTCCACAGCTAGTTTTTTATTTGTATTAGTTAAATATCGTAGTGTTAGGTTTATTCTTTTCGTTTGACAATTATCCGAATTAAATTTGACTGAAATTGCAGTAAACGAAGGTAAACGAGTTAGATGACCTTCAATAAAAGAGTGACCCTATACGTGAAAAACATAAAAGTTAGATGACCTCATGAAAAAAAAAAAAAAAAAAAAAAAAAGGTTATTCTTTGTGTGGTCAAACAAATTTTTCCCTTTTATATGTTTATTTCTTTCTATATAAAAAGTATTTTATAATATCCTAATTAAAAATCAATTTAGAGTTTTGTGCAATATTTCTAATATCAACAGCAACAATAGTATCCAATTATTGTAAGAGGTTATTTCTTCATATAGGTAATGAACTTTGAAAAAATTTCTATGTTAGGTAATTGACTCTCGAAAATACTAAGTTAGGTAACAAAACTTTGTGCAACCTGTAAAGTTAGGTAATATGACCTTTGACTACGTTTGACTGTTAGGAAAAAGGTAATATATGACCCCCTTCTCGCTCATAACCGATCCTTAACTTCATGAGTCACATTTTCACACATTGTTACACTAATCTCCACCAAATTCGGGCAACCCAACGCAAAAGCCACAATCCCTTTATCAGATAGACAACACTCCTTGATTAGCACCAACACATTTCTCGGTAATATATAATATCTCCACATCAGTTATTTTCTTACTTGAACAAAGATCTAATCTTTCCAATTTCTGGCAATTTATAGCAATTGCTTCCAAACTAATACAGCAAGCATCAACCCCTATCAAAACCAACTCCTCAAGGTTCAAACTATATTCAGCAATAGCAATCAAACACTCACTTCCTCTCATGTTCAGCTTACGGTTATCAATAGAAAGCTTTTTTAACCCCTTACAATTCTCAGCAAAACTAATCAATTCATGATTTGTGATATACCGCAGATACCCAGAAATATGTAAAACTTGTAAATTGGAACATTTTGATATAGCAATAAGACCGATATCGCTTACTGGAATGTCTCCCAAATCCAACTGGAGACTCATCCCCATCCAAATCCGAACCACAAAAGAACAATAACAAGGCTAAACCCCTAGGCCGTGAGTCGTAACTCACGGCACCACCTAAACTCGACACAAACAACGACAAGGGGTGGTGGTGGTGGGTTTCCTACCTTAGGCCGTGAGCCCTAAACTCATCCCCATCCAAGTCCTTATTCGTTATAGCATAAAACCCTCGAATTACGCGAGTTTGTTTATCTGAGGGGTGGTGGTGGTGGGTTTCCTACCTTGGACCTTCGGTGAATCAAAAGAACCAAAAGAGATGGTTTTTGGTTGTGGTATCGAAACTATGATGATGTTTATTGGGGTGTTAGGGGTGGGTAGATGGCGCGTGGGTTACACTAGTGCGAAGGGAAAGAGATAGAGAATATGGTGGTGATGGCGGTGTGTTTATCTGAGGAGTGGTGGTGGTCGGTTTGGCCGGAGAAGAGAGACAAAGGGGGCGGTTGGGTCAAAATAAATATAATATAAAGTGTGTTTTTGTACTTTAAAGACATGGTCAAAGAAAGGTTACCGGCTATAACCGGTTACCAATTGCGACACCTGGCATAATTACCTAACATTGAACAAAGTATAAAGTTTTGTTACCTAACTTAGTATTTTCGAGAGTCAATTACCTAACATAGAAAATTTTTCAAAGTTCATTACCTATATGAAGAAATAACCCTTATTGTAGAGCAAACTATGAGATAGGTGCGATAAAGAAAAGTTCATCGTGAAACACTTTTTTTTTAAAGATTAAATGGGTAAATTATGACCATCCATTTCTTTCATCAAATTAAGAAAAAAGGTTAAAAATAAATAAAAAATAAAACCCTACTTTTATCATTTTTTTAAAATTAAAATATCTCCCAAATTGTTAAATGTTACGCGAAATTAATTATACAATCGCGATAAAAATTAAATTATATTTCTGTAGATAAGTCTTTTTTTTCTTTTTGGTTACCTGGGTTTCCTAGTCGACTAATCTCAGGGCGACTATCTTTTTGGATAGTCAGGAGTCGGCGCAAGTGAACCTCCGTGGCCACAAGGGAATTGATTTTCACACTGTTGGATTCGAACCCTTTACTTTCTTTGAAAGGCTGATATTCTTACCGCTGGTCACCCCTAGTTGTTTAAATGGGCACTTCTATATACTTTCAACGATTTTTTTTTTTTTTTTTTTTTTTTTTTTTTTTTTTATTTTAATTTTCGCTCAGAAAAATTACATGTGATTTATTACTTTAAAAGTCTCATGTGAATTGTGAAATCATATGTGATTTACACGTGATTTTTTTTTCGGTTTGAAGATGATAAGTTTTTAGGTAATGAGATGTTGAAGATGAGAATTTTTGTTAAAAAATATAAAATTCAAAGGAAAAATACGAGGGCAGACAAATCATTGAATACAAGGGCAAACAAGTCATCTTACCATTGACCAGGGACGAAAATGAATCTGATGTTTTCTCATAGGGGACCGCCTGCAATTTTCAAACTATAAAGATGAGAAATCTGCAATTTGTTTAAACCGCAAGGATGATTTTGCAATTTACTCTTTTTAATTGACACTTATCTTTTTAATCTTTATCTTTAGATTTGCTACTTATCTATACTACATATAAAGGAAAAAGAGTCAAAGTGGAAAAGTGAAAAGTCAATATTGTTGAAATGTTGAAATGTTGAAATGTTGAAATGTTGAAATCTTATTAAAGGAAATTATGAATGTAATTAATATTATTATTAAAACACCCCATTACTTAAAAGTACAATGATTTATTCACATTGTACAAACAAATTAAATACAACCAATTAAAACACAAACCGGGTTGACCCGGGACGCTTCAAACCCGACGGGTTGAGCCGGTTTAATTTGACCCATTTTGCCCAACCTAGAAAGTACCCGATTTAAATCGACCTATTTCAACCGGAACGTTCAACCGACTTGAACGAACCCCCGGTCGAACCGTTCCAAAACATTATCCATACTTAAAAGTAAATAATTATTCCATTGTACACATTAAAAACATATCTATCAAATTAAATACAATCAATCACCCTCCGTCCCAAAAAATTATTGTTCACAGACAAAAAACACACAGTTTTAAAAACATCCATAATACACTTTCTCTTCTTACTTTTTGCACAAAGACAATTTACCCTACCAATTAATTTCTAACTTCTTC
>LBNU01009718.1:55037-115341 GCA_014162995.1 Artemisia annua
TCAAACATTCATCCATTACTTAAAAGTAAATAATTTATTCCATGTACAGCCATTAAAAACATATTATCAATTATAAATACAATCAATTAAAACAAACCGGTTGACCGGGACATCAAACCCGGCGGGTTGAACCAGTTTAATTTGAACCGGTTTTCAGACCCAACTAGCAAGTTGACCCGCGTTTAAATCGATCCATTTTTTGCTTGACGGTTCAAAGCGTTCACCACCCGGGTCGACGGTTAAACAATTATCCAGTTACTTAGTACAATAATTTATACATTTACCAATAAAACATATCTATCAAATTAAATACAATCAATTAAAACAAAAACCGGGTTGACCGGACACTCACTAACCCGCACGGGTTGAAACCAGTTTAATTTGAACCCGTTTCGACCCAACCTAGCAGTTGACCGGTTTAAATCGATCCATTTTTGCTTGAACGGCCATCCGTCGGTTGAACCAGGTTTCAAAACATTATGTTAAATTTCCAAATCCTCAAACTTTTATTGTTTTTCGTTTATAACCTATAAACTTTTTTTTATCAATAAACTATGTGTCGCTATAAAATCCCGTTGCTATGCACGGGTACTCGTCTATAAATCATAATGCATGTATATATGCAGTTTAAAGTAATGTTTAATGCCTAATATACCTTTACAAAAACAAGTTTACATGAATAAACAAACACGAAAAATACACTGTTACATCAAAGGTTACATCAAAATCACAAGTTCGAAAGTATATAATTATTTAACATTATACACTGTCGTTTTACGCAGTTATTCGTCCGATAAACCTATTAATTCATCTATGTAGAAATATATTTTATGTCACTAGTTATCACTTTTATATTTCACCTTTTGAATTTTCAACATGTTAAAATTATGAGGTCAGAAAGATTATAGAAACAAAGTTGAAGAACGATAAATCATTTTCGCAAAAAAATACTCTCTCTGTGACATGTCCAGCATTTACTTTTCAAGTCTTTCTTTATCAACTTTGTCTTTAAATATTTTTGTTTGTGCTATATAGTACTCCCTCCGTCCCAATTTATTTGTCCACTTCTGACTTTTAAAGTCTTTCTTTTACAACTTTGACCATAACTATTTTTTTATGTGTTATATGATACTTGATGCAAATTATATAAATGAATTGTGTTTTAAATGTATTTTCATTGGGTATAATTTTTATCAAGTATTGTATAACATAAAACAAAAAAATTTAAGTCAAAGATGAAAAAGAAAGACTTAAAAAGTCAAAAGTGGACAAATAAATTGGGACGGAGGGAGTATTTGATAAAAATTATACGCAATGAAAATACATTTAAAACTTAATCTATTTTATATATTTTGTATCAAGTATTGTATACAAACAAAAATATTTAAGGTTAAAATTGAGAAAGAAAAATTTTAAAAAGTCAAACAGAACATTTAATATGACACGTAGGGAGTAATATAATTTAAATAACAACAAATATTTTGTTTGCAAAGAGGTGAGTGCATTGTTTTAAGACTCGAACATATTATTAATGGCCAGAGTTGCAAGGGCAGTTGTTTGCGTATTTCTTGGATCTTTATGCCTTGTCTTGTTAAGTTTTCCCTTTAATTATTCTTTACCCGTTTTAGATTCTTCGTGTACGTACGGGTTTTAGGTTTATTTTTTATTATATCATGTTTTGGCTTAAATTTTATTAGATAAATTATTGTTGAAAGTAAATATTGTAATATTGTAACAAGTATTTTTAGTATATTGAGTTGACACTATCACAAAGTAAACAGTAAACATATAGACATATAGAATTGAGATCCCTAGAGATCAAACATTTTTTATAGAACCATTGAACTCATCTCAACAATCCATTCCAATATAATCCAAAGGCTAAGATCAACTCAGATAATTACACTTGAGGGGCAAAAAAGACAACTTAAAAAAAAAAGAAAAAAAAGAAGAGAGAGAGAGAGAGAGAGAGAGAGAGAGAGAGAGAGAGAGAGAGAGAGAATCATCATTCATTTTTTCCCTAAAAAATTAGGGCAAAACATACACACAAAAAACACTCCCAAATTCCGATCAATATTCCGATTAACCGTCAATCCGCCGGCGATCCTCCATATAATCGTCAATCCGCCGTTGCTCCGCCATAAATTCGCCACCATCATCCGCCATCGATCCGAAGTCCGTCTGTCGGTCCGCTGTACGTTGTTGATCTAAAAATGGTTAAAATTAGTTAATTGAACAAACTGAAAGAAATAGAGGTTATTGAAGATGATGAATCATAAATTACAGACCTAGAAGATGATGTACAAGAAATTGTAGGTTAAATCACTGTGTGATTTTTTTTTTGGTTGTCGTTATCGAAAAGTGTATATCACTTGTAATTTACTCTTTGTTCAAGTTATGCATGTTGAAAATCGTGTGGTGGATTCTGAAATCCAAGTTATAGATGAAGTTGTTGATGATCCAGATGCACACCATTTGTTTGATGAAATGCGTCTGCGATAATCAAATGTGATTCGGAAGCAAAATCACATATGATTCTATAACAGGTAATTCATATTAGAGGTAAGCACTCATCTTATTGTTACCAGTTCCATACTTGATGTAGTAGTTGTTGTTAAGAGTACGAACTCTAAAAATGTTGTCATTGGTCATTACCAAATCACATTGTAGAAGGTAAAACAAAAAAAAAATGAAAAACAAATTGCTATAGTTGTTTAAAAGCCCTTAAATTAGAACTTATTATTATCATCTTCACAATCATTTCGACACAAAAACATGTAATGTTCTTTACTGTTTCATAGTCGGCATAAAAAAGATGAGTTGTAGCAGCCTTCTCATGGTAAGAGGCTCAATCTTCCTTTTTGAGTATTTAACCCATTGGATGAATCTACCGAGTACACGTCAAATTAAGCAAAACATTTTGATACAATGGGAGTGAGAGGAATGGTGTTTCTAGTGACCAAAGGAAACAAGTCTCATCATTGCACTGCTTCACATGTGATTGTAGTAGAATCAAGTAAATGCAATATATGATGTTGTGAGTAGTTTATACAGGAAAATCACATGTGATTTTAGTAGAATCGTATGTGATTTTAGTACAATCACATATGACTTGCAATAGAATCACATGTGATTTTAAATTTTTGAAACAAAAACATGTTGAACTATATTAACATCATAATGTTGGTTTGTTTTTCAGAAGAAAGAAATGTTTAATGCTAACTACAATTGTTTTTTTCCTATTCAGTCTTGCCTCGTATTTGACAGATGAAAAGATCCAAAAGTGTAAATTCTATCCATCTATCGGCAGGTACCATTCTCATTGTTTTACTTATAATTTTAAAATTTTATAATCAAAATATAGTCTTTTAACTCATAAATTACTCTTGTTCTATGATTGTAGTATAAGAAGCATTACTACTGAAGTTGGAGTTGTTATGCTTCGGGTAGCAGTCACTAAAGAGAAATAGAAATTCAAGCTAGAGCTAAGTCGAGTAAGAAATGCAGACACAGTGGAGAGAAGACTAGCAAGAACAGAAATACATGTCCGTCAAATCCAAAAATACATTGTTTAGATTTGGATTTTTCATATTTTTGTTGAACTTTTGGAAAAGTGTCATGCGGATCTTAATTCAACTATTTTTAATTGAATACCTTTTTGTTTGATGTTCTAGTAAATTTGGTATTACACTGATAATTATTTGATGTTCTAGCAGATTTGGTATTACACTGAACAAAAATACAAGTTGTAAAGTTACATTCTGTGAATCATATGTGATTCTACAAAATCATTAGTGATTCAGAAAAATCATATGTGATTTATAAAAAAACCACATGTGATTCATAAGCAAATCACATGTGATCCAGATCTAAAACTTGCCCAGGCTACAACAATCAGATTATGACATTTAGCAAAATTAAAGAAGATACATGTTAAAACATTCAACAAAAAAAGATCGGTTAAAAAGATCATTACAACTTGTATATAATCCGATAAACCAACTACGACCATAAACAAATTAAAACAATCAGTTATCAAAATACTACCATCAGTTATATGAAATACTGCCATTAACACGTTCTTACCACTACGACCATCAAAACTACACCAAAATCAAAAGACAACAAAATCAAATATCAATACCATGAGTACTACAACTATCAAACGACTACCAAATCGAGAAAATACTCATGCTCTTGACTTTCACGCTGACCCATGTTCCCACAGCCTTATCTCCTTCCTCGGACTCTTCATCCGCAACCTCATTTTGCTAGTCTTCTCTCCACTGTGTCACCCTCTTCCTCATCATCACGATCTTCAATAGAAGAGGAGGTTTATGTTTAACATGAGCAGGTTCAGGTTTGACATGAGGTTTCGGTATGACAACTTGTTTTGATTTTAGTTGAGTCCTCTTAGCTGCTTCCTTTGTAAACTTCAACTTAAATTTCACCTTATCTCCAACAGTTTTCTTCGATCCACCTGCACAAGCTGAACCATCCAAAGAAGAACCCATTACCCACATTTCTCATAGAACCAAGTTATACAGCTAGACTTCAACTTCCTTTGTTAAAATGCAAGTTGTAAAGTTACATTCTGTGAATCATATGTGATTCTACAAAATCATATGTAATTCAGAAAAATCACATGTGATTCATAAACAAATCACATGTGATCCAGATCTAAAACTTGCCTAGGCTACAACAATCAGTTACACACAAATCCTATTTTTACAATCTTTTTTTCACGACTACAAAATAACTATCAATTTAGTTTATGTGCAATTGTATCACACTGTTACACCATCTAACTAAGAAACTCTTAAGATCATGCCTAGAAAATAACTATCAATCTGGATTATATAATCTTATAAATAAAAAGCAGTAATTTATGACACACCGACACTTACCAGTTAGCACGAGTAGACACCTTAAGAGGCGTTGGTTGCGACTCAAAACACGAACAGTCATTAGCAACCTTTTGCAGCCCATACAATTCCACCTTCACATCATTATCCATCAACCCAAACCTCTCACTGCTACTCTTCGAACCTATAAATGCCACAACAGCGCCAAACCTCTTCTCCAGTTCCGTCGTCTCAATTCCATGCCAATCATCATCTTCAAAAATCACATCTTCTTCCTCAACCTTCACCACACCAAAATCAACCATAATCAATGGCAGACAGTTTGTGCTGCACCGCAATTGATTCTAGACACTCTTCTTGCACCAATGATCCTTAATCAGACTCAACCACATTACCCTCATCAGTTTTCACATAATTTTCAACTTCCCTTCTTTCACGCATTTCATCAAACACCTTACAGACACTTAAATCATCATCAATCACAATCCCATATCCTAAATTATCATTCTTAAAAGACAAATCTTTATCATTTTCAAAAGACAAAACTATAGCAAAATCTGTTGAAAAAGAAAAAGAAAAAGAACTACAACATATATAAGCTTAATAATAAATTAAGACCACTCACAGAATATGGTTTGTTCGATGGCGGTTTTAGTGGGCTGGTTATGTGTGACGACAGTGGTAGCTGTTTGAGCGACGGTGGCTAGTGACTCTCGTTGTTAGGGTTTGGTGACAGATCTGATTCGGTGGTAACGTGGACGGGCGCCGATGGTGGTGTAAATGACGGTTGGTGGTGCTATAATGGTTAGGGTTTGATATGGTGGTTTGGTGGTGGTTAGTGTGTGAAAGTAGTGTGTGTGTGTAACCGGTGAAAAAAGTGAATGAGAAATCTGTGTGTGTAACAAGGATTGAGTTAGATAGTATAATTACCAAAATGTCCCTTAGTAAATAATTAAATTAAAATGAAAATTAATCTTAGCCATTGGATTGAAGTTGAATGTGTAAAACCCAGAAATTTTGAACATTTGAAATACCCAAAATACCCCTTTAATTTTAAACTTTTGAAGAACGAATAATGATTATAACCTAAGTATTTATATATTAATACTTAAACGATACATATGAAACTTATAATACTTATGATAAATAAAACTTATATATATTGTACACTTTAAAACATGTTACACACCTAAAAGTAATAAGGGGCCGAAAATTCTGGTTTGTCACAAATGAATCGAGACAATTAACATGCCTAAATACATGATCACATTAATCTTAGAATGGGCTCTATCAATGCCAAAATTCCTGCATGTTTCCTTTTTGGTTGTCAATTCTCTCACACGGTTTTATTAAACCGAATCCCTTCAAGTTCGGCATTTTCCCTTTTATCAATTCCCCCTCACACGCTTTCTCCTATCTTTTAATAACACCGAATACACAAACCCTTTCAACACAGAAAAATAAAATCAGAAACAAAACCTAAAAATCTCTCAACCAAAGTGGCGGCTGGAACTTCTTTCTTTCTCTCATTGTTTCAGTTCAAGAGGGTGCAAAGAGGCGTGTGTGGCTCATTCTTGTTGGTGTTGATCGTGTTGGATTTCCGGTTCGACAAGAGGTGGTGTACGTGGGTGTTGGGTTACTATTCGAAGGGGATTGATTCGTGGGTCTTGTTTCAGACGTGGTTCGTTCTTGCTCCTTGTCTTCATCGTTTCTGTTTCGAAAACCCACTCGATATATATATATATATACACACACGTAATCTATAAGTATGATAATATGTCGTGAATGTCCCGTTGAACCTATGATTGAACAACATATTTATAAACGCCACCTAAACTTGTGAATTATAGAATTTATACATGTCGATCTTTGGTTTGGTTTTTCTTTTCGAATCGGATGTCATGCATGCGCATGCTGGTCTTTTGAACACGATTAAAAAAAACATGGAAATAAAGCACAAACGAATAAGAAGGGTGCGAGTCGATTTCGGTTACGTTTATGTAATAAGGTTATACATATATATGAACCGTATTTGTGAACCATGATTTACGAGGAAAGAATAGCTGCTTGTAGTTTTGCTTTGCTATTACAAATTCACATGTCGAAGATTTATTTTGGTACGTAAAACATTTCCATGTGTCACCCAGCTTGTAAACGATTTTCTTATCATTGATATTAAACTATTTACGTCGTATAATAATATGAAATAATAGAAGTTTGATCATGGATATAAATCGATGTCGGGTCATAATCAAGTCTTACATGATTTTCTAAAAATCTTGGGTCATCGCGGCATAAATATTAAGATCGTGGGTACGTTAATAAATTATGTAAAATGATAATGACGGGGTCCAAAAATTATTATCTTAATATCGATTTATTAAAATAAACTTTAAATAATTTATTTGACATTTTTTAATATTAAATATTGATAAATTACATTTATTACCCTAAACTTTACTAAATTGACATAGTGAACCCTAAACTCCTATTTTGGTCATTAAGCCTTTAAGTTTATCTAATTGTCATTTATAAACCTAAAGTATTAAACTTGCTAACTTGGGAAACCGGCTAATAATAGAAAGTTACTTAACATGACTAAGTTACTTAAAGTGGAAACTTACTATAAATGGAAGCTTACTATTTTTGGGAAGTTACTATTTTTTGGAAAGTTGCTATAAATGGAAAGATACAAAAATTGGAAAGCCGACAAAAATGAGTAATCTGATTTAAAACAAGTTATTAGTAATTAGCCGATCATTAATTCGTGTAGATTCGCTGAAGAAGGAGTGACTCCCTATTCTTGTGTTATGACGTGGTTTCGTTGGCAGTTTAAGGTACAGATATTCCGTACTCTTTCAGTAAGAGTGCACACTTCCTCTCCCTTGACTTTGTCTTTAATTTGTTATCGTACTATGATTTCCGCTTGATCTTGATTATGATCCTTCGTACTTGGCTCTATGATTGATGTGTTTCACCGGTATTTGCGAACCTATTGTGATTTGTTTGAACTCTTATGATCCGTTCGATAACCTTGTGACCTTAACCTTTGAACCTTTGTGAGACTTGGATGTTCTTTTGGGATAATATAACGGGAGGGAAAATTTCTTTTCTTCATTATGATAAGGAAACATTTAAAGGAGAAACGATTTTATAACGGCACTTTTAATATGATTTAAGATCACTTATCTATGGGATTTTATAAATTCATAAAGACCACTTTTAAAGAGCCTTTTATGAAAACCTTTATTAAAGATCATTTTTACAAATGTCACCTTTTGGAAAGATCGTTCTAAATGAACTTTTGTTATAAACCTTCTAAATGAGGTTGTACAACGAACCTCTTAAACAAGTGATGAGAACCTACTAAATTGATCTTTTGTTTTAAACTCTCATTATGACCCTTTTGATCAAGAACTATGGGACTTGGAATTTGGAATAACAAACCCTGTGGATTGGAACCTTGGCTTTGACCTCTCCATTTTGACCCGTTTGATATTACATCCTTGGTTGGTCTTTTGATATTGATCCTTGATATTGACCCTTTGACCCAGACACTTGATATTAAACTTTGACTTGAACCTTTGATTATGATTTGACACTCGTACTTGATATTGAACCTTGACTACTTGACCCTTCAGTATTTTACCCAGGTGCTACTTGTTGTGGAGTAGCCACAACCATAACATTGATGCACCAGTGTTATGTACTCTAGCGTGGTTGGAGAGATGTACCACGCCGTCCCTACTTGATTATCGACTACTGCTATGATTATGACTTGTTTACAGGGGCGTATGGATGCATCCTAGATTTGTCTTGCTTGATACTTGCTTGGGCTACGGCCATTATGATTATGACTTGGACTACATTTATCATTACTTGGTGATTGGGCTTGCGTGCAATGCGACCCTTCACAGCTTGGGAGTTGATCACTCCAACTTGGGTTACTTGACTTGATTACTTGGATACTTGCTTGGGCCTGGGGGTTAAATACTGAATCCTTGAACTTGATAACCTTTGATGTTGAAACTTGTTAACTCTTGATATTCAACTTGATAATCCTTGATACATAACTTGATAACCTTTTCATACTTAACCTTGATAATCCTTTGTTTACCCATTGACACCATATGTAATCTATTCTCTTGTTCCTTGATTATTCATTATACCTTATTGCTGGTTATTTATTTCATATCAGTTCACTGAGCTTTTTATGCTCAGCCGCGTTTCTTTTCTTTTCCATGCGGCAGGTTTAGTAGGAAGCTGGGTTTATGGATGAGAGATTTTATTTTGGACTTAGAAGACTTCACCCTGATTAGCTACTGGGCGGACTTAGAGATGATTAGAAGTATTTGATGATGGGCTTAGTATATTGTATTTGGGCTTAGTAATTAGTGTTGCCTTTTGTATTTTGCATTATGTTTAGTTTTCTTTTGTAACTTCTATAAGCTTTGGTTGGTAATGTATCTCCGTTTTGCTTGTGTTCTGATTTGACTCCATAATGTTACACTTTAACCCTTCTCGGGTTGGGGTGTTACAATTATGGTATCAGAAACCAGGTTTGGATCGGCGGATGCAACTTCCGTAGAGCTTAGGCTACGACCTGTGAGTTTTGGACCATTAGGCTTCCACTGTAGGAACCTAGGAAACCGCTTTGAGAACTTGCTTTAGGAATCCCCTATATGAACTTAAGTTTTGACCCGTAAGGAATGGGTAGACTTTAAGAGATTTCTTATGTATCTTTGCTTCCGCATTACTCTGATTCATACCTTACGTTTAGTTATGCCTTTTGGAATCATCCTTTTGGAGTTAGAGATTTTGCACCACCTAAGTTTACCACTAGTAAGTCTGAAGGCATATAAGATTGCATGGTAATGCATAACGCTATCTTGATTTGATCTTCGATCCCTGATCTATTTGTTAATCCTTTTGACATCTCTTTGGGCATTTTGAGAATCTACATGGCGATGACGTGTTTGATGCTCTCTATGTTGGTATCTTGCTTTTGATAAATCCTCTGTAAGTATTCTGACATTAGTTGATTTTGTTTTACTCATCTCTTCCATCTTTGAGATGTCGGGTGGTGTTTAACCACGAGTATAAGAGTATTTCCTTTCACTTTGAACGATAAAGATCTGCTAGGTTGATCTGTCTTTCCTTGGAGAGTCAACTTCGATTTGATCCTGATATGAGTTTTGATTGCTTAAGCATTCGAGATGTTGACGATTGTTCTGCTACATCTCACCTTTGGTGTTTTGAAATATTTTGAAAATCCTTTACCATGATTCTTGATCATTAAACTTTTGTTATCATCCTTGCTCTGGAGACTCGTATGTTACTTTCGCGGTTATGAAGTTCTCTTACACCTATTTTTGTCCGCCAAGAGATGAGCATTTTCGTGTGAATTATGTTTTGGCACCCTGAAATTTCGGATATGATTCTTGTTGAACCACCAAGTTTTCCAACGGAGGATGGAGTTGGATAGAACCTGAAGATGACAAACAACGTGACTACCCTAGAGAGTTGATGACATTCCTCGCAAGACGGAAGAATGGACGAACAGAACGCAGGAGCCTGGTCAAGACGGCGAACCTGGAGCTGATGAAGAACATACAGTCTCACTTCCCTATTCATCTTGGTTGTACTAAGATGAATTGAGAGTGGAAGCAGACTGGATGATGAGGAGATTAAAGACCGTACCAGAGATTCACATTACTCAGTCACATTCCAAGAAGGAACCACAGAAGGCTTGAGGAACCAAACTCAAGATAGTGATTTCGTTTCACTCTCAGATAGGAAGACGATTAAGACTGACAACTCGGACATGAGAAGATTCTAAAGAGACAAATTCTTGAAACGAACCTCGTGATGTAGGAATTGATGCCTTAGCGACATGTCTCTTACTGATGATGTTTGTTTGATTTTGTTACGTCTTTTCGAGCTTCGTTTGTTTGTCGACGTCATTTCGTTATTGATCTTTGAATAGGGCTAACCCAGGAGTTAGTTGGACTGTTAGGTGGGATTGTAGATTTGTTCACTGATTGAGATAAAGTATGATCATCATGAGGGCATATTTATATGATGCTAGTATTATGACGTCTGGCTAACGTGATAATACTTACATCATATAACGTGCACTTGTTGTGTTCATAGGATGTCTTGAGAAGTGCCTTAGTGGAGACTTAGAATTCTGTTTCTTTTGCGACGGTCTGCGAATAGTGAGACCTTAGGATTCTTTTAATCAGTACGTTTGATCTGCCTTATCGCCGTACGTTTTGATACGTTTGAATACGCGTCACGCAATTGTTTGACTTCTACGGTTTAATAAATCCTAAGTTCCGTTGTAGAGCTTCCTGCCATTTAATGTTATCGGTCAACTTATCTTCTATCTATATGAAATTGATTCGAGCCACACCTATGCCTTGCTCTGTATACACTCCTCACATTCGATGAATCCGTTTTACGACGACATGTTATGGGTTATATATAAGTTTTGGATTTTGAGAATAAAGATCTGTCGGTTTACAAAAATACCTTTGGGAGGTTATTTTGAAGACAAAACTATTTGTGAATCTAAAGAGTTAGACTTATATATGTCACCTTCATCGTGCTATCACTCGATACATTCTCATCTGATTAGATCAATTCCTTGTTCGCGAATGGAATACCCACCCAATCCAACATCTTCCTTTGAATATCTTTTAAGAGAATACAATTGTCATCTGTTACGTTCGGTATGTGATTCTTTTGATTTGGATTCTGTGTGATGTGCCCTTCTCTGGGAAACCAAAACCACCTCAGAATCGTTGAGATCAAGTCTTGGGAAACAAGATCATTCTGTTGCTGAGATTCTTAATGTCTGAATTTGTGCGAGTTAAACTACTCCTTTTTCTGTTCATAGTTTGGTGCACCTTTGTTTTGTCGAATATCCGCGATTAGTGAGACCTTAGGTTCATTCTACCTATACGTTTACTCTGTTTCGTTTGTTAGATATCTGGATGAGTTTGGATTCTCGAATTGCATTCTGTTGGCCTCTGTTAAAAATCTTATGCTCCTGGTATAACTCTCTATTGTTTGATATAGTTATTTGATTTAAAATTTTGTTCGTATCACATATGATATTTCTAGAATATCCACCTACCATCCGCTATATGTTGCATTGTCTTTTGTGACCAGATTAAATCAAATTGTCTCCTGAGGAATCTGAACCCACTTTGTCTTGATTAAGTCATGAGAAACTATTTTGTTTTGAAAGATCCTTGTGGAAGAACCTTCCCGAGCGTGAGGATAATTCTGACGACCTTTTGCGATTTGCTACGTTTCCGTCTATCCTTGCGACTTCAATTTTCGAGGACGAAAATTTTCTTTTAAGTAGGGAAGAGTTGTAAAACCCAAAAATTTTGAACATTTGAAATACCCAAAATACCCCTATAATTTTAAACTTTTGAAGAACGAATAATGATTGTAACCTAAGTATTTATATATTAATACTTAAACGATACGCGACATATGAAACTTATAATACTTATGATAAATAAAACTTGTATATATTGTACACTTTAAAACATGTTACACACCTAAAAGTAATAAGGGGCCGAAAATTCTGGTTTGTCACAAATGAATCGAGACAATTAACATGCCTAAATACATGATCACATTAATCTTAGAATGGGCTCTATCAATCCCAAAATTCCTGCATGTTTCCTTTTTGGTTGTCAATTCTCTCACACGGTTTTATTAAACTGAATCCCTTCAAGTTCGGCATTTTCCCTTTTATCCATTCCCCCTCACACGCTTTCTCCTATCTTTTAATAACACCGAATACACAAACCCTTTCAACACAGAAAAATAAAATCAGAAACAAAAACTAAAACTCTCTCAACCAAAGTGGCGGCTGGAACTTCTTTCTTTCTGTCATTGTTTCGGTTCAAGAGGGTGCAAAGAGGCGTGTGTGGCTCATTCTTGTTGGTGTTGATCGTGTTGGATTTCCGGTTCGACAAGAGGTGGTGTACGTGGGTGTTGGGTTACTATTCGAAGGGGATTGATTCGTGGGTCTTGTTTCAGACGTGGTTCGCTCTTGCTTCTTGTCTTCGTTCCTCCTAAGGTAACCTCCATCGATTCTTTTTCAAAAACCCACTCGATATATATATACACACACACGTAATCTATAAGTATGATAGTATGTCGTGAATGTCGCGTTGAATCTATGATTGAACAACATATTTATAAATGACACCTAAACTTGTGAATTATAGAATTTATACATGTCGATCTTTGGTTCGGTTTTTCTTTTCGAATCGGATGTCTTTTGAACACGATTAAAAAAAATGACTGGAAATAAAGCACAAACAAATAAGTAGGGTGCGAGTCGATTTCGGTTATGTTTATGTAATAAGGTTATACATATATATGAACCGTATTTGTGAACCATGATTTACGAGGAAAGAAGATCTGCTTGTAGTTTTGCTTTGCTATTACAAATTCACATGTCGAAGATTTATTTTGGTACGTAAAACATTTCCATGTGTCACCCAACTTGTAAACGATTTTCTTATCATTGATATTAAACTACTTACGTCTTATAATAATATGAAATAATAGAAGTTTGATCATGCATATAAACCGATGTCGGGTCATAATCAAGTCTTACATGATTTTCTAAAAATCTTGGGTCGTCGCGGCATAAATATTAAGATCGTGGGTACGTTAATAAATTATGTAAAATGATAATGACGGGGTCCAAAAATTACTATCTTAATATCGATTTATTAAAATAAACTTTAAATAATTTATTTGATATTTTTTAATATTAAATATTGATAAATTACATTTATTACCCTAAACTTTACTAAATTGACATAGTGAACCCTAAACTCCTATTTTGGTCATTAAGCCTTTAAGTTTATCTAATTGTCATTTATAACCCTAAAGTATTAAACTTGCTAACTTGGGAAACCTGCTAATAATAGAAAGTTAAAATGACTAAGTTACTTAAAGTGGAAACTTACTATAAATGGAAGCTTACAATTTTTGGGAAGTTACTATTTTTTGGAAAGTTGCTATAAATGGAAAGATACAAAAATTGGAAAGCCGACAAAAATGAGTAATCTGATTTAAAACAAGTTATTAATAATTAGCCGATCATTAATTCGTGTAGATTCGCTGAAGAAGGAGTGACTTCCTATTCTTGTGTTATGACGTGGTTTCGTTGGCTGTTTAAGGTACATATATTCCGTACTCTTTAAGTAAGAGTGCACACTTCCTCTCCCTTGACTTTGTCTTTGATTTGTTATCGTACTATGATTTCCGCTTGATCTTGATTATGATCCTTCGTACTTGGCTCTATGATTGATGTGTTTCACCGGTATTTGAGAACCTATTGTGATTTGTTTGAACTCTTATGATCCATTCGATAACCTTGTGACCTTAACCTTTGAACCTTTGTGAGACTTGGATGTTCTTTTGGGATAATATAACGGGAGGGAAAATTTCTTTTCTTCATTATGATATGGAAACATTTAAAGGAGAAACGATTTTATAACGGCACTTTTAATATGATTTAAGATAACTTATCTATGGGATTTTATAAATTCATAAAGACCACTTTTAAAGAGCCTTTTTTGAAAACCTTTATTAAAGATCATTTTTACAAATGTCACCATTTGGAAAGATCTTTCTAAATGAACTTTAAAGATCTTTCTAAATGAACTTTTGTTATAAACCTTCTAAATGGGATTGTACAACGAACCTCTTAAACAAGTGATGGGAACCTACTAAATTGATCTTTTGTTTTAAACTCTCATTATGACCCTTTTGATCAAGAACTATGGGACTTAGAATTTGGAATAACAAACCCTGTGGATTGGAACCTTGGCTTTGACGTCTCCATTTTGACCCGTTTGATATTACATCCTTGGTTGGTCTTTTGATATTGATCCTTGATATTGACCCTTTGACCCTGACACTTGATATTAAACTTTGACTTGAACCTTTGATTATGATTTGACACTCGTACTTGATATTGAACCTTGACTACTTGACCCTTCAGTATTTTACCCAGGTGCTACTTGTTGTGGAGTAGCCACAACCATAACATTGATGCACCAGTGTTATGTACTCTTGCGTGGTTGGAGAGATGTACCACAGCGTCCCTACTTGATTATCGACTACTGCTATGATTATGACTTGTTTACAGGGGCGTATGGATGCATCCTAGATTTGTCTTGCTTGATACTTGCTTGGGCTACGACCATTATGATTATGACTTGGACTACATTTATCATTACTTGGTGATTGGGCTTACGTGCAATGCGACCCTTCACAGCTTGGGAGTTGATCACTCCAACTTGGGTTACTTGACTTGATTACTTGGATACTTGCTTGGGCCTGGGGGTTAAATACTGAATCCTTGAACTTGATAACCTTTGATATTGAAACTTGTTAACTCTTGATATTCAACTTGATAATCCTTGATACATAACTTGATAACCTTTTCATACTTAACCTTGATAATCCTTTGTTTACCCATTGACACCATATGTAATCTATTCTCTTGTTCCTTGATTATTCATTATACCTTATTGCTGGTTATTTATTTCATATCTGTTCACCGAGCTTTTTATGCTCAGCCGCGTTTCTTTTCTTTTCCATTCGGCAGGTTTAGTAGGAAGCTGGGTTTATGGATGAGAGATTTTATTTTGGACTTAGAAGACTTCACCCTGATTAGCTACTGGGCGGACTTAGAGATGATTAGAAGTATTTGATGATGGGCTTAGTATATTGTATTTGGGCTTAGTCATTAGTGTTGCCTTTTGTATTTTGCATTATGTTTAGTTTTCTTTTGTAACTTCTGTAAGCTTTGGTTGGTAATGTATCTCCGTTTTGCTTGTGTTCTGATTTGACTCCATAATGTTACACTTTAACCCTTCTCGGGTTAGGGTGTTACAGAATGGGTGGTTGAGATCACATTTTTGGATCTATGATAATTTGGGGAACCATACGGATCTTTTGTCTAGACATACATATTAATTTTTGACAACTATCAGTAGCATATTTTTAATACCTATCATAAATTAAGGGAGGTGATTTGTATACGCTCACAATTGATTGACACACTCAAATTATGAGTGTTTTGACATTATACCCTCACATTATTTTTACTTATTTTCACCCTGTAAGGGTATAATGTCAAAACACTCACAATTTGAGTATGTCAATCAATTGTTAAAGTATGCAAATCACCTCTCATAAATTAAAGTCATTAATTTACCTTCAACTATCTGCAATTTCCTCTTATTTAAATATCCTCTATTATCTATTCTTGAATAAAACCATCAACTCTTATATAAATAGAAACATCCACATAATTATTAAGTCTCGCCCTTTAATAAATACAATCCTAATCAGAATAAGACATTGTAAAAAAGAGAATAAAATGATTGTGGAAAATGTATAATTATGCTTTTTATTTTGTCAATCTTCCATTTGATTTCAAGTAAAATGCTTCTCCACCAATTCAGGTATCTTCTTATTCTTTTTGTAACATTTTGTGAAATTTCTTGAAATATTCTTGATAAAAATTTAATTACGGAGCATTTTTGATGTTTTTATATGAAGGCATCGGATGAACGACTCGTGTTCTCCATTGTAGACAAATTTGATCCATCTGATCTCAAGATGTTATAGCATATACCAGAAAAATATGGAGTTGAGAATGAAAAGCCACATTTATATATCAATGTGTTCGTACCAACACTTGATGTAGCTTCAAGTTCAACCAAAGTTATTCGTTTAAAGTAGAATATCAAAGTAAAAAACAAATTTCAAACTTGAATTATCCATGCATGACGTAATATGCGTTATTGAACATCGTTTTTCTGGTTATTTACATGTTTTTGTTAACACATTTTTTTATTATTGTGTTGTTTAGCTTATTCTTGTTCAGATGATGAAGTTTTGTAATAATGCAACTGATAAGAAACAACTACTATTGATAATTGAGAATATTAAATACATTATATTTTAATTGGACTTTACAGTAATTTGTGCTTGCTAACATGAAATGGTGAATATCAAAAACGAAAAATGTAAACATTTAGATCAGAAAGATTATTTATCAGACATGTAAACATTTACACTAGCAAAGCTGATAAATCCTCTTTTCTTTGATCACATTATTTTCTTACCTTTTCCTCACAGTTTTCTCTGCTTATTTTCAGTCTCATAAATCCTCTTTTCTTTGATCATTAAGCTTGTTTAAGTTTATTTAAAGTGATCCAAACATCCAACCATCCAAATGCAAGAGAAGAACACTAGTTACCGTCAAGATACGAAGTGTTGTAGTGTAGTTATTGTATTCGTAACATTTGTTACAACTTTGTTGTATATTGTTGTAGATCGAGTTCATAACCTACAGACTTATTTAGTTGTTAGATCGGGTGAGTATTTTGGTCCTAAAAATACGTAAGTGACCGGGTTAGTATTTTCGTCCTGAAAATCCGTGTATGTGAGATGTAGAAAACTAGAATTGGGGTTGAATAGTTTTTACCGATTTAAATTTAGTTTATAAAACTTTAGATCGATAGTATGTGAATCCTTTGGCTATTGAGATATAGATAATGTAAGTTAGAATGAAAAGAAATAAATATGATAATAGTAAAGAGATAAAAGGATAGAAGCGTGCCACAATGATTTATAGTGGTTCGGCTACAAGGACACCTTCTATAGCGACCCACAAAATCTCATCACTATCATTCCCATTACAAATACCTATATTAGGTATTTCCACAGGTAATTTTTTTTGCTTATTGCATGCATATCATTACATAAGTGACTCTCTAGACCTACTCACGTATCCCTACAAGCTAAATATCTTTACCCACACATCCTATAAACTCCTGGTATGTCAAGCATAGGATTACAACAACACCACACTAAGTAAATTACTAATCTAACACACTAAACTCATCACACAACCCTAATCCAACACTGATTAAGCCCTAATCAAGCCTATGTGTTTACAAAACTCTAATTGCTTATCTGAACTAGTTTGAAAGCGTTCAAGGCTTATGTATAAGTTACCTTAGCATAATTAGGATACCTTAGCACCCTTAGACCCTAGTACAATCCCTTAGAGCTTAGGTACAAGTCTCTTAAGCACAAAACCATAACTAGGTTCTAACTTCCCGGAAATTAGGTCAAACCTTCCCAAACTTTTCCCATAAGCTACCACCTCTTAGTATAAGCTTCTTAGGACTTAGGATTAGTCACTAAACACTCATAGGACCCTAATCTAGGCACTAAACCCTAATCACCCACTAAGCAAAATTAGGCTATAAGTAAACCTAACTTGACCCTAAACCTAAAACCAAGTACCCTAGGCACCTCTAGCACCTCAAGCAACCTACCTAGCAGCTTACACACCACTTTAGGCTTAACCTAGCATCCAAGCACCAACCTCCATCACCTACTCGTCACCTTGTACCCTTAAACCGCCATGTGACCTCCCTTTCTCCATAAACACCCCTATGGCCGACTATAGCTACCATGATTCATCGTGTAGCTCTCAATAGTCACCCTATAGCTTCCATGAGTCAGCGCCCCCCCCCTTGACACCTCCTACTCCTCTTTGCTTAGTCTCCAAGGCTAACGAGACTATAAAAGGGCTCGTACCCTTTTATTCCAATGCACACCTATTCTCCACTTAAACCTAAACATTCTCTGGTCCTAGTAGTCGTAGTAGTATCCTAGTAGTTCAAGGAGTCGAGCACTAGAAGCCTTAGGCCTTGTCGAGTTCCATTTCTAGCCGAGAAAACCCTAAACCCTCGCTTGCTCCACTTTAGATCACGTAAGCTCTCATACTTGTTACTATTAGTTATATTTCAGTCCTAGGATAGTATTAGGATGCCTTAGATCCCTTAGAACCCCTTTTCTAGGCCTTGATCACTAGAACTAGCTCGTTATCTTTTTAAAACCCTAAAATGAGTCGAATTGTCTTTTATATGCTATAATCCCTTTTCATAAGCTATAAGCTAGTTTAGGTAACTTAGATAAGCTTATAATAGTTAACCATTAGCTAGGAAACCCTTTTGTTTCATAAAAATATAGTTTGCATGGAATTAGGACTAGTTTTGCAAAACTTTTCATGCATAGGGGTATATATGGTAACTTTCTGAAAGTGTTAAGTTTAGGGACTATTTGACATTTCTTAGAAGTTATAAGTATAGGTACTATTTTTGCAAAGATATATAACCCTAGGATAAAAAGTTAAAAAGTTATAAACTTATAAGGACTAGTTTTGCAAAAGTTATAAAGTTAAGGGTATAAATAGTAAATTTTGAAAACTTATAAGTACAAGGGTCATTCCTGGCATTTTCTCAAAATATAGAAGTATAGGGACTAAAAGTAAGAAGTTTAGATAGTTATAAACTTAAGTAATATAAGTATTATAAGTATAGGGTAGATTTCGTAAAAATATTAAACTTGAAGGTTATAAAGTAAACTATTTTAAAGTTAGAAACATCACACAATACTAGGGAGCTTCATGTGAGGAGTACTATGTGGATATTTCATTTTGACGAGTCTGTTGGGTTTACGATTTAAAGTGCCATGGCTCCTCAAACGATTATTGCATATACTTCTGAATTATGATGGCCCGAACGGTGTTATGTTATAACTAAAACTCTAATAACAATATAACTCAATAGTAAGGAACTTCATGTGAGGAGTTATATACTTCTGAATTATGATGACCCGAACGCTATTATGTTGGCAGCATAATACAATAGTAGGGAGCTTCATATGAGGAGTCATACTTCTGGTTACGATAGCCTGAACGGTGTTATATTATATCTAAAAATCCAAAGATAAAACACTTAATAAACCTAAAACAAAACAACTAGAGCTTGACATGGCTACACAACAATAATAGACCTCAAGATACGTGAGTAAGCAGCCTAGACCTCTAGTCACTTTAACATCAATCACATAAGCCTTAAGCCCAGGTGAGTTTTCATACTATTCTGCCACCATTACATAACTAAAATTCATGAGCCATAATTACTTGCGGGTTTTACGCAAGTGAACGCGAGTATAGTTTATAGATCTATTGGAGTTTGACAACTCCCGTTGGTTTACCTCAGCCGGGTAACCAATAAGTACTATACTTGAAACCTCTAAGGATTAACTTTGGCAAGTTATCCTTCTTGTCCCCTCATGGTTGGGTCTGCAGCCCCCATGACCCGGACTGTCAGTACGGTTTCATGAGCTTAGTGCAACATACCCCACTCTTGATAATTGTGCATGCATCACAATTATCACACACATACATACATTTTTCCCAGATGGGTGTAACAACTGAACCCAGGGAACTTGTATTCACCCACACCCTAAACCTATGACTCTCACTCAACCTAGTGTTGACTTTTAAGCATGTATCCTAGGTAACGAAGCTCTGTGGAAATTATTGCATGGAGTGGTACAAAGCTTGCAGGACTTTTCACTCAGTTATCATTCAAGTTTCATAACAAACTTAGATTTTGGGGACCTCCTCTTATAAAACTCTGATGATTTTATTGAATGATAACTCATTTTATAAAAACGTCAGTCGTTTTCTATTACTGTAACTGTGATTCCATGAAGTAATACCCCAACTCTAAATCCGTTGCGAAACGTAAAAATGGGGGTCTGATTGGTATCAGAGCTTCAGTTGTAGAGAACAAGGTCAAAACCTAAACTACAACTATTTTTCCCGATACCTGAGAAAGTCCTTTGTGCCACTTCACTCCCCAATGCCTTTTCCCAGAGCCATACATGCATTAGATCTGCATACTAGGTATTACTTGACTATTACTTGAGCATATATTAATTTCTGCATTACTAGATAGATATGCCTGCTCCCCACTACTCTACTATTACCCCATCCGGAATACATACGGAGAATGTTCATTCCTCTCTGAATGATTCGGATTTTAGCCTTAAAAATCTTTTTCCCGATTCCCCGAATAGCCCTAGGAATAGTATAGATACGCCGTCACCCTTAGGCTTTACATCTTTTATAGATGACCCACACCTAAAACATATAAAAGATTTCTATGCTAAGGCATCACCTATCACTTCCCCAAACACTATCCTACACCCACCTTTTCCCACACCTAGGTTAGAACCACATGGTTTCTTTCTCCCTAGAATACCTTATATGCCTAGAATACCCATCCCTGCCTATAACCCTAGATATGAACCGAGACAACCCTATACTATAGCACCTACACCTTACTTAGTAGACCCTCCCACTTCATTTTGGAAATTTGAAGTCGGAGAAAATCCCATTAAGACAACCTTAGAAAATCAGGAAAATCAGGTAGAAGAAATTTTAAATAATCTAGATGAAGTTTTCCTTGACCTTATTGGGAAGATAGAAGAAGGTCATGATAATAACTTAGGTACCCGACCCGACTATAGTAATTTAAGAAATACCCTTGCACAAGCCTATTTTAGGATAGGTAAATTACAAAAGAATCAAATGAGACACCACCATAAGATGGCCTTTGCCCGTTTTAGAATTCGTACCTTAGAAAAGATGATTGATGATGACGAGGAAAGTCATCAATCAAGTTTAGGAAACACTATAAACCCTTAGATTTAGGAAAAACCTTAGAAGAAACCTTTAAGTAGTATGCCTTAAGAATCTTACTTTAGGATGGTTAAGTATAGTAATACTTTTTAAGATATGTAAGATAAGAAAGCAATAATAAGACTTAGGTATATCTTATCAATACTTCTTGGTGTCCCTCAAAAACCAGGATAACCTAGTCAACCTAGAATTAGGTATACCTTTCCCTTGATTACTTTAGGTCATCCTAAACCTTGTGGGAATCCCTAAGAATTTAGGAATAACCTATAAAAACATAACAAGCGAGTACTTGTTATAACCCGCCTTAAACCCTTACTCTATTATAACCCTTAGAAATATTAGGACCCTGATGCCTTAGACATATAGACTCTTATCACTCTTAACCCCTAACTCAATTGGGTTTTGATTTCAAACCTAAGTCCTTGTTGAGAGCCGTCTCATAAGGATACTCGTTCATGAACTTTAGGTTTGGGAAAAAGCTTCATTCTATAGAATCCGTCCCCTATTCTTTCTCTTCCATTGATTTTCTCGGGCAATCTGCCTAGAAACTCTACCCTCTTATATCCAACAACACGACATTTGGCATAAATAACGACGCTTGTTAGAAATCTAAGTATAATAAGTTATTTTATGACCTTATGCGGTTGTAACTTCCTCTTCCGTTATTCCATGACATTCTATGTCATGAATAACAACTCCTTTCATACCTTCACTTTTTCACCCAAAATCCCTTAAACACACTTCCTCTATCATTTCATATGATACTGATGATGAGAATTCTTATTCTACATCATAGAGATCTGAATTCTTTCTCTCCCTTATCTCCGGTTTTCACTACTTCTTAAGACTCCTTTTTGGTTAGAAGATCTTTCCCTAACCATTCCCATATACGAGTATATAGTAATATATATACAAAGTATATTCCCGTCCTTCTCTCCTTACTCCCTTAGGATTACTATGATTTCCAAAAGAAATTACTTACTATTAGAAAACCCCTAGTTACTCTCCCTAGAATACCCTAGGAATAGGAATGACTTCAGGATGCCTTTAGAAATAAAATACCTTAGGTTATGAAGTTAGATTACCCTAAAACATCCCTAAGAATAATTTTGAAGTTAGAAAATTAAGATAGGAAAAATAGGATTCAATTTAGGAACTTTATCGAGGATATTAGAACTAGAACACAGATTAAGTATAAGAAATTTTAGGAAAAACAAAGAATTAAATAGTAAGCCTCCACCTTAAGCCTTTAAACCCCTAGTTTATGATAGACACATTAAGCTTCTACCAGATAAGAATAAGTTGTTTTAAGGACACAATTTGCCCCTATCTAATCCTTTAGGATATCCACATAGTATTTCGAGGATCTTACAAAAGTGAAAACTTAGAAAATAACTAAGAAACTTTAATGGATCTGATTAGTGGTTTATAAACTTAAAGCCTTACTTATAGAATCTAGGAAAAATTTAGTTGAGGACATTAAAAATACCAAAGCTTGATGTTTCATAGGTTACTGATGCGTGGTTTTGTGACCTTACAACAGGTTTTACCTCTCAAGGGATCTCAAAAGGCTTACAACCCTACCAGGCAGTGTACCTGACCGATGTAGTATAGGATAGTGGTAAGTACGGGGGATTGATCGTTCTTTCACAGGGAATAGTGTTCGTTAGGATAGAAAAACTACTCTAATAGGTCTAAGGGTGAAGGAAGATTCTTTTTGTATTTTTATGTTTTTATGAAAGCAAGTTAAAATCTCGGTTTTGAAGGAGTGGGCGGAATTAGTTGCTAGTCAACTAACCCAAGATAACTACAATTGCAAAAGAAAATAAAATAACTAAACTATTGTGGTTGTGAAAACAATATGGAGAAAAGTGTGTTTACTTAGACTTCATTACTCCCTAACTATCTTTTACCGGTTAATTGATATGTATGTTACTTGTGTGGATGAAGGGTGTATTCCTAATAACTCATGGAGTGGCATACATATCTCTCCAATTCTATGAGCTCTTATCTCCTCCTATGCCATGCACGGCACAACCATAGGGATTGTAAACAGTGGCTCATGCGTTAAATACTACCTTAATAGCCTAGTATGCCTTGGCTACATGTTTCCCAAGACGTTCAAGCACGTTACCATAAAGGAGGTTGGCCAGTTTTCTTGAGCCTAACATTGATGGAACAATCATCCCAACAAACAACAACACATCAATTAACCAATAATTAATAGTTAGGTTTCATTAGATCTAAGCAAACACAAGAGAATTTAGCTACACATGTTAATTAAAAGACAAGCAAAAGAGATAATCAACCAACACATAGACATATTGATTGAATTAAAGTGAAGACTTATCTTTAATTAAGCATGAGGGTTCCAAGGGTTGGAAACCCTAAAAAGTACAGAAAATTCGTCTAGGGTTTGGTGCCAAAAGTTCTCCACAAAGTTCCACACTTAATGAATGAAAAATAGAAAACTATATATAGATTTTACATTCTGACGGCGTCAGGTTATAGAGGCTGACGCCGTCAGCTCGCCGCCATTAGGTTTCTCGGATGGCCTAGATCCACTTCTGACGCCGTCACTCTCTATTCCTCTCTGGGCCGTCACTCTTTAACTCATAACCTGACGGCCTACAACTTCTAACACCTGACGGCGTCAGGTGTTAATTTCCAAAATCTTTCTGGCCCGTCATTTGATAATTGGTTTCCACTCTTTTGTCAAGGCTTGCTGACGGCGTCACCTTGTGACTCTGACGCCGTCAGGTTGTAATTTCTGCTTCTTTTGAGACTTTGTCGTTTTCTTCACTTTTATGCTCCAAAAACGTCCAAATATGCATGTTTTCCAGAATTCCTCTCAAAAGTACCTAAAATGACAAAAGGAACGATTTAGGGCAATATTTGATCACATTTATACGAATTAAGGCTTAAATGACCCCTTAAAAGCGTAACACTTTTCGTCTCATCAAATACCCTTACACTTGGGATTTGCTTGTCCTCAAGCAAATGAGCTTTTATTCCAATCAAAATATGAGTTAGGGGTCATTTAACACGAATATAAAAGTAATTACAACAAATAGTTATTAGACCCTAATCATAACAAGCACGGAAATCATACACTAGCACCTCACAAATAGTGTTTGGATTCTCACATCTCTCAAATGTCATAAAGTTTATATCTCATAAATGGAAACGGAAAATAACACTCACTACCTGTCATAGCAAATAGATTACCATAGGCTTGGGAAAGGATCAATTACTCCTCCACTAGGCGTAAGCACCTAAGATAAACTATCAAAGAGGGCTTTATAAAGGGTTGTAACGTAAGGTGTAGGGATATGATAACACGGTTTGGTTGGAATAAAGGGTATTTTAGTGGTGGCGAGTTAATTATCATGATCAAATACATGCACTCTACATCGTTGCTTAAGTCAAGACTCGACTCAATCTTAGTCTAAAAATGAAATAACAAAAACTAAAAAGGAACATAAAAGGAAACGGGATGGTAGTCCGTATGTTTTTCTTCTTTCTTTTTCATATTTTTTTGTATTTTTCTTGATTTTTCGATTTTTTTTTCATACACTCTTGCCCTACCATCCAAAATAATACATCATAGGGGATTTGCATTCCCCTTACACTTGAATCTTTACATAACTTTACAATCACTATTCTAATGACTCGAATTAAGATAATCGAAAAACTTGGAGTACTTTTAAAATATTTAGCACGTATGGGGGTAATAATGTTGTTCTTCCCCATTACTTCATTACACTAGTACTTTACCCATGAGTCCCAATCGTCCCAAAACAATATGTACAAGGATATGACTTAACTTAGCAACCATGTAATTGACCGGATAATTAACTAAGGGTTTAACAAATGTTTTCACAATAATGCACCAAAGGTGGGTGCATACAAGGTAGGCTAAGGCGATTTGGGTGTACATTTAGTGGGGTGTAAACAAATTCTCACTTTGAGTAAGATGCTCAAAGGTCGAAACGAAAGGATAGGCTCGGAGGGGTGTACTAGGGGTATCGTGTACCAAAAATGGATACAACGCAAAGGGTGTGGGAGAATTACTTGACCAATGAAGTCAATGTAATTATAACAAATATACGGGTGTAAAACAATGGGTTAATCCTAATGCCTCTTATCATGTAGTAAATCTTAACTACACGAATGTAGTCTCACTTGTGGATTTGAGATGGTCCTAACGCAAGTTCTAGAATCTAAATACTACCGGTACTCACATCATAGCACCAAAGATGGATGCTTTTCCTACCAATTCTAGGGGCGAACCTCACATATTTGGGGTGGAAAATTTTTTAGTGGTACGGTTTTGTGCTAGTCATACAATTTCCTATCCATGAGACGCTCATTAAGATCAAGGTTTCACTTCTAAATGTTGTAAAAAATTTTAAATTGGCGCTAAAATTGCCCTAACAAATATTTCTCTTGGTTTTATTACAAATTTACTATCAAACAAAGCAAAACATCAAGCGTAAGTATATTCTCAACGGTGCCTTCATTTACCCCCCTTACACTTAAACCGAACATTGTCCCCAATGTTCAAATAGAAGACGTAAAAGTAAATAAAATAAAAGAATGAAATCAAATACTCCCCTGAATTGTTTGATGTGGATAGTGAGGTAACATGGTTAGATCTTCTTCCAAGAAAGACGAACGCTCAAAGCTTCCCTTCCAAAATAATAGACGTCTTCTTGTCCAAAATAACCTGTTACCTTAAAAAGATAAAGGCCAACCTCGCATAAAATCGGCGGTAAAATCTACATAATAGGATATAATGCTTGTGGAATGAATATTTTTGCAAAATTCCTGGAGATTATAAGTTAAAGAATTGACAAAACTTTTTATGGTTCCGGGAGAAATACAAAACCTTCAAAAATTGCAGAAAATTATAACCTGACGCTGACAGAATGATCTGACAGAATTCTCATGTTAAGTTTCCGGAAAAAATTCTGGAAAAGCTAGATCTTACTTCCTGGAATTCCTGCAAAAATTCATTATGACTCGATACAAGCATTTGACTCAAACAAATACTAATATGTATGTTAATTTACATTGTTTTGATTCATGTTCATTCATTCTTTATAAACCGATTTAGATTTCCCTTACACTTAGCTTTTGCAAAATACCTTTATATGTAGTTAAGACGAAGTTAAAAACAAAATAAAGCATTTTCACAATTTAGTTTGAAGCATGAATCAATAACAAGAAATATAACTTACATACGGAAACAAATAAAATCAAATAAACAAACAAACACAAAGCATGGGTTGCCTCCCAAGAAGCGCTTTTCTTTATTAACGAGTCTTGTAGCTAGACTTAAAGTCACCCTATCCGAAATAGGTGAGTTCCGCATCGAGGACATCCTTAGGGTTGATTTTGGTTGGAAGTGTCCTATCGGTGCGTTTGGTGAAGTATGACCTCTCAAAATTCTCTCCATCCGGATCATATAGAGTTATCTTAATGTGCCACGATCCATCTCCTTCCTTAGGTGGCTTTTCCCAATTCCATTTATGTTTATCGCCTTCGCTTTTCCATTTGTTCTTTGCTAGGTTGATTGGCAAAACTCCTAGGAAGTCGGTCATCTTTCTAAAAACTAGGGGATCTTCAAAGGGATCTAGTTCGGTGCCCCTAGCTAAAAGTTGTTCTACCGTTTGCGTTCGGTTTACAAATTCTTCTTCTAGGTAGAATGGGCGTTGGGATCCTATAAAGTCTCCTTCTAACCATGGTCCGTATCTAGAAGTCTTCCTATCGGGGGGTTTCTCAATGGTGTCATAGGCATGTTTCTTAACATCGTAAACCGACCAAGTTTCTCCTTCTCCTACCGCTATCTTGGATCTCTTACAATCAATCATAGCACTAGCGGTGGCTAGAAATCCTCTTCCTATCAACAAGGGGCATGTGGGGTCGCTAATCATATCGAGGACGTGGAAATCGGCTAGCATTGTTAACTTTCCTATGTGAACTATCACGTCCTTTACTACTCCTACCGGGTATGCTACGCTTCCATCCGCTAACCCTATTATTACCTCAGTCTCTTCTAGCTTTCCTAGTTTGAGGGTGGTGTAGAGAGGTAGTGGAAGTAAGTTGAGGCTAGATTCAAGATCGGCTAGTGTGTCATAAGCTTCCGAATTACCAATCTTACATGGTAGGACAAATAGACCCGGATCATCTAAATTCTTAGGTAGTTTGTTTCGAACGAAGGCGGTCCCTTTCTCACCTAATTTGAGCTTCTTCTCATATTCTTCTAATAGGGCATTATAGTAGGGGGCTCGTTCTAACACATCAATAACCGGACGTTCAAGGTGGAGTTCCTTGAATTCTTCGTCGAGGTCTTGTGTGGGGGGGTGTTTCAACTATGTTATCGACCGATTTGGTGTTGGATGCCTTACTCTCGTGGTCTTTTTGAGGGATTTGGGTTTGTTTGAAACACGTGCTCATGGCGTTGNGGAGGACAAATAGACCCAAGATCATCTAACTTCTTAGGTAGTTTGTTTCGAACGAAGGCGGTCCCTTTCTCACCTAATTTGAGCTTCTTCTCATATTTTTCTAATAGGGCATTATAGTAGGGGGCTCGTTCTAACACATCAATAACCGGACGTTCAAAGTGGAGTTCCTTGAATTCTTCGTCGAGGTCTTGTATGGGGGGTGTTTCAACTATGTTATCGACCGATTTGGTGTTGGATGCCTTACTCTCGTGGTCTTTTTGAGGGATTTGGGTTTGTTTGAAACACGTGCTCATGGCGTTGACCGAATAGTATTGTGGGCAAGAACTAGGGGACGAAACCGAAGAAATGTAGTTAACGTTTAGTTTCGGGTTCTTGACCGTGTCGCTCGGGAGGGCTCCCATCTCTCGGTCATTGAGAATCATCAACAAGGGATCGATTTTATCGGTCATCTCGCTTTGCTTTTGTTTGAACTCGGATTCAAACTTGGATATACGAACTTCTTGAGATGCCATAAATTTCGACATCAATCCTTCAAAGTTGTTGGTACTACCATAGTTGTTGGAAGGATTGTTGTTGAAGGTACGGTTTGAGGAAGGACCGTTGGGTTGAAACCGATTAGGTGGGTTGGAAGAATTGTTTTGGGGCGCGTTTTGGTTTGACTTCCACCTAAGGTTGGGGTGATTTTTCCATGAGGGGTTGTATGAATCTCCGTAAGGGTTTGGCTCGGGTTTGAAAGTGTACCACTTGTCTCCCGCTCCGTCGGTACGCGTGGATGCGTAGTCCGCAAAAGCTTGTTCGGGGAGTTCCATGCAATCACGAGTGTCGTGGGGACCACTACATAATTCGCACGAAGAAGTGATTTTGTTCACTTGGCTTGAAGGTTTAGGAGCTTCGTAGGATTTCATGAGAAACTTGACTTGGTCTTCAAGTTCTATGATCCTACGGTCGGAAGTGCTTGAATTATTCGAAGGCAAAGATATTGCCTTGACCGTTTTATTCAAATCACGGGGATCATTCCAACTTTCGTTGTCATATAGAGCAAGATCTTCTAGGAGATCCCATGATTGTTCCGCACTTAGATCACGTAGCTTGCCACCGGCCGCTTGGTCAATGGTTTGCCTCGTGTGGAGATTGATGTGGTCATAGAAGATTTGGACTTGGAGCCAAAGGTCTATGCCATGATGAGGGACTTTTTGGAGTAAGTCCTTGAATCGAGTCCATGCCTCGTAGAGGGTTTCGCCTTGGCGTTGTTGGAACGCCAAGATATCATTCCTTAGCTTGGTAGTTCTCCCCGGTGGGAAAAATTGAGCAAGGAAACGAGTTGTGAGATCGTCCCAAGAGGTGATGGATCCTGCGGGAAGTCGCTCAAGCCATTGACTAGCTTGGTCCCGTAGAGAGAATTGGAAGAGACGCAATCGGGTCGTCTCTCGAGTTGCAACATCAAGGTCTATGGAATCTACGATTTTGAGGAAATCCTTGAGATGTTGGTTTGGATCTTCGGAACGAAGTCCATGGAATGCGCATCCGCTTTGCACCAACCGGATGGTGTCGGATCGCAAGGGAGTGACATTGGCTCCTTGAGTGAGCTCAATGGTGTTTCGATAGCCAAGGTGGCTAGGTCGGGAATACTCTCCTAAGGTGCGGGGTCTAGGAGGTTGGTTTGGTTGTGGTGGGTGGTTTGGTTGAATTAGGTTGTTGGGATCAAGGATGTTACCACCTTCCATGATGGCGGATGGTAAAGATTACGAACAAAAACACGAAGAAAAAGATAGACTAAAGAAAATCCTAGAAAAAGAAAATAAAAATCTCACTAGAAAGGAATCTAGTGAGTAGACCTAAAGAAATAAAAATTCTACCTAAACAATAACTATTCCCCGGCAGCGGCGCCAAAAACTTGATGCGTGGTTTTGTGACCTTACAACAGGTTTTACCTCTCGAGGGATCTCAAGAGGCTTACAACCCCACCAGGCAGTGTACCTGACCGATGTAGTATAGGATAGTGGTAAGTACGGGGGATTGATCGTTCTCTCACAGGGAATAGTGTTCGTTAGGATAGAAAAGCTACTCTAATAGGTCTAAGGGTGGAAGGAAGATTCTTTTTGTATTTTTATATTTTTTTGAAAGCAATTAAAATCTCGGTTTTTAGAGGAAGGGCGGAATTAGTTGCTAGTCAACTAACCCAAGTTTACTACTTATGCAAATTAAAATAAAATAAATATCTAAACTATTGTGGTTGTGAAAACAATATGGAGAAAATTGTGTTTACTTAGATTTCATTACTCCCTAACTATCTTTTACCGGTTAATTGATATGTGTGTTACTTGTGTGGATGAAGGGTGTATTCCTAATAACTCATGGAGTGGCATACATATCTCTCCAATTCTATGAGCTCTTATCTCGCCCTATGCCATGCACGGCACAACCATAGGGGTTGTAAACAGTGGCTCATGCGTTAAATACTACCTTAATAGCCTAGTATGCCTTGGCTACATGTTTCCCAAGACGTTCAAGCACGTTACCATAAAGGAGGTTGGCCAGTTTTCTTGAGCCTAACATTGATGGAACAATCATCCCAACAAACAACAACACACACCAATCAACCAATAATTAATAGTTAGGTTTCATTAGATCTAAGCAAACACTAGAGAATTTAGCTACACATGTTAATTAAAAGACAAGCAAAAGAGATAATCAACCAACACATAGACATATTGATTGAATTAAAGTGAAGACTTATCTTTAATTAAGCATGAGGGTTCCAAGGGTTGGAAACCCTAAAAAGTACAGAAAATTCGTCTTTAGGGTTTGCCCTAAAAGTTCTCCACAAAGTTCCACACTAATGAATGAAAATTAGAAAACTATATATAGATTTTACACTCTGACGGCGTCAGGTTATAAGGGCTGACGCCGTCAGCTCGCCGCCATTAGGTTTCTCGGATGGCCTAGATCCACTTCTGACGCCGTCACCTTATAAAACCTTCTGGGCCGTCACTCTTTAACTTTACTCCTGACGGCCTACATTTCCTAACACCTGACGGCGTCAGGTGTTAAATCCCAAATTTTCTCTGGCCCGTCATTTGATAATTGGATTCCACTCTTTTGTCAAGACTTTCTGACGGCGTCACCTTGTGACTTCTGACGCCGTCAGGTTGTAAATCTTCATCTTTTGAGACTTTGTCGTTTTCTTCACTTTTATGCTCCAAAAACGTCCGAATATGCATGTTTTCCAGAATTCCTCTCAAAAGTACCTAAAATGACAAAAGGAACGATTTAGGGCAATATTTGATCACATTTATACGAATTAGGGCTTAAATGACCCCTAAAAGCGTAACACTTTTCGTCTCATCAGTTACACATTTGGAAATCTATTTAGAAGATACTATGGATACTATTTTAACTGGTTTCATGTATCTAGGAATAATTATACTTATAATCATAGTGGTACTAGTAGTAATAGACAACTTAGGCCAAAAGATTAAACCCAAAGAACCCCCTAAGAATAGTAATACTCCTAATGAAACCCTAGCTAAAGAACCACCTATTCTACCTAGCCCTCTTCCCTTTATAGGATCATCATCAAAGACTAAAACCGAAACATCACCCCTAGACTTTAAGTTTAGTACTAAGAGATTAGAAGAACCTTAGGAAGAAAACAAACTTAAAGGAATCTAGTAAATCTTATCCTTACTTAGAATACCATCCCTTTCTGTATTCTATTCCCCTGTTTTAAATCCTATCCAATCATTTTAACTCCCGCTTATCCGTTTTAAATTTTATTCTCCCGCTTTTCCTTATCCTCCCGTTTAAACTTCATCCTCCTATCATTTTTTCTTCACTCCCCTGTCATTTTTCCTCTATTCTTCTTACTCTAAATTCTCTTCCTTCCTCCTCCTACAACGTTCTAAGAGTTAGAACTTGTATTTCTCGTCATATCACAAGATCCTATTAGTTAGGTCTTGTAAGAATATCTATGTTGAACTTTAATCCTCATTATGTTCAACTACGATATTATACTATCTCTCTTTACAAGGGTTGTAAAGGTGAGATTGACGATGCTCATCACTCGAGATGTAGCTAATTGGTAACAGAATAGCTATGGAACTAGCCACCATGGCTAGAACTTGTCTCTGCCATGGTTAGAGTATGTCTCCACCATGAATAGAACTTGTTTTTACCATGGCTAGAACTCGTCTCCACTCTGGTTAGAACTTGTTTCTACCATGACTTGAACTTGTCACCAAAGCACTCTTGGCCCACATTTCCTTAAATGTGGACCACTCTTCCATTTTCCGCCGATACTACTTAAGGACGATTTATCATGATTATTCTATTAAAAAGAATTAGGACGCTCTTTCATTTTAAGAAGAAACTTATAAATCGAATGGATCATGAATTTATAAGCTCTTGCTTACAAGGATTGGGACGCCATTACTTGTAAGTAATGAGATATAAACAAATGAGACCAAGTATCTGGCACATGTGCAAACAATTCCTACTCCGTTTGTACAACTCTTTCCTCTTTTCTCATCTTTCTCAATTCATTCTTTCCCCTACTCCTACGTTCGTCAAAATCTCGGGACGAAATTTCTTCTAAGGAGGTGAGACTATAGCGACCCACAAAATCTCATCACTATCATTCCCATTACAAATACCTATAGTAGGTATTTCCACAGGTAAATTTTTTTGCTTATTGCATGCATATCATTACATAAGTGACTCTCTAGATCTACTCACGTATCCCTACAAGCTAAATATCTTTACCCACACATCCTATAAACTCCTGGTATGTCAAGCATAGGATTACAACAACACCACACTAATTAAATTACTAATCTAACACACTAAACTCATCACACAACCCTAATCCAACACTGATTAAGCCCTAATCAAGCCTATGTGTTTACAAAACTGTAATTGCTTATCTGAACTAGTTTGAAAGCGTTCAAGGCTTATGTATAAGTTACCTTAGCATCATTAGGATACCTTAGCACCCTTAGACCCTAGTACAATCCCTTAGAGCTTAGGTACAAGTCTCTTAAGCACAAAACCATAACTAGGTTATAACTTCTCGGAAATTAGGTCAAACCTTCCCAAACTTTTCCCATAAGTTACCACCTCTTAGTATAAGCTTCTTAGGACTTAGGATTAGTCACTAAACACTCATAGGACCCTAATCTAGGCACTAAACCCTAAGCTAAACCCTAATCACCCACTAAGCAAGATTAGGCTATAACTAAACCTAACTTAAACCTAAACCTAAAACCAAGTACCCTAAGCACCTCTAGCACCTCAAACAACCTACCTAGCAGCTTACACACCACCTTAGGCTTAACCTAGCACCCAATCACCCACCTCCATCACCTACTCATCACCTTGCACCCTTAAACCGCCATACGACCTCCCTTTCTCCATAAACACCCCTATGGCCGACAATAGCTACCATGATTCATCGTGTAGCTCTCAATAGTCACCCTATAGCTTCCATGAGTCAGCTTCCCCCCCCTTGACACCTCCTACTCCTCTTTGCTTAGTCTCCAAGGCTAACGAGCCTATAAAAGGGCTCGTACCCTTTCATTCCAATGCACACCTCTTCTCCACTTAAACCTAAACATTCTCTGGTCCTAGTAGTCATAGTAGTATCCTAGTAGTCCTAGGAGTCAAGCACTAGAAGCCTTAGGCCTTGTCGAGTTCCATTTCTAGCCGAGAAAAACCTAAACCCTCATTAGCTCTACTTTAGATCACGTAAGCTCTCATACTTGTTCCTATTAGTTATATTTCAGTCCTAGGATAGTATTAGGATTCCTTAGATCCCTTAGAACCCCTTGCCTAAGCCTTGATCACTAGAACTAGCTCGTTATCTTTTTAAAACCCTAAAATGAGTCAAATTGTCTTTTATATGCTATAATCCCTTTTCATAAGCTATAAGCTAGTTTAGGTAACTTAGTTAAGCTTATAATAGTTAACCATAAGCCAGGAAACCCTTTTGTTTCATAAAAATATAGTTTGCATGGAATTAGGACTAGTTTTGCAAAAATTTCCATGCATAGGGGTATATATGGTAACTTTCTGAAAATGTTAAGTTTAGGGACTATTTTTGACATTTCTTAGAAGTTATAAGTATAAGGACCATTTTTGCAAAGATATATAACCCTAGGATAAAAAGTTAAAAAGTTATAAACTTATAAGGACTAGTTTTGTAAAAGTTATAAAGTTAAGGGTATAAACAGTAAATTTGAAAACTTATAAGTCCAAGGGTTATTCCTGCCATTTTCTCAAAATATAAGTATAGGGACTAAAAATAAGAAGTTTAGATAGTTATAAACTTAAGTAATATAAGTATTATAAGTATAGGGTAGATTTCGTAAAAATATTAAACTTGAAGGTTATAAGGTAAACTATTTTAAAGTTAGAAGCATAACACAATACTAGGGAGCTTCATGTGAGGAGTACTATGTGGATATTTCGTTTTGACGAGTCTGTTGGGTTTACGATTTAAAGTGCCCTGGCTCTTCAAACGATTATTGCATATACTTCTGAATTATGATGGCCCGAACGGTGTTATGTTATAACTAAACTCTAATAACAATATAACTCAATAGAAGGGAACTTCGTGTGAGGAGTTATATACTTCTGAATTATGATGGCCCGAACAATATTATGTTGGCAGCATAATACAATAGTAGGGAGCTTCATATGAGGAGTTATACTTCTGGATTACGATGGCCTGAACGGTGTTATATTATATCTAAGAATCCTAAGATAAAACACTTAATAAACCTAAAACAAAACAACTAGAGCTTGACATGCCTACACAACAATAATAGACCTCAAGATACGTGAGTAAGCAGCCTAGACCTCTAGTCACTTTAACATCAATCACATAAGCCTTAAGCCCAGGTGAGTTTTCATAGCCTCACACCTTTTAAACGCTTTCTAAATGTTTTCCAAACCCTGTGAGGGGGATACATGCTACTTGCTTTAAAAACCGAATACAAGTATTTTTCTTTGGTTGTTGCACAAGTGATACTATTCTGCCACCATTACATAACTAAAATTTCTGAGCCATAATCACTTGCGGGTTTTACGCAAGTGAACGCGAGTATAGTTGATAGATCTATTGGAGTTTGACAACTCCCGTTGGTTTACCTCAGCCGGGTAACCAATAAGTACTATACTTGAAACCTCTAAGGATTAACTTTGGCAAGTTATCTTTCTTGTCCCCTCATGGTTGGGTCTGCAGCCTCCATGACCTGGACTGTCAGTGTGGTTTCATGAGCTTAGTGCAACATACCCCACTCTTGATAATTGTGCATGCATCACAATTATCACACACATACATACATTTTTCCCAGATGGGTGTAACAACTGAACCCAGGGAACTNACTTGAAACCTCTAAGGATTAACTTTGGCAAGTTATCTTTCTTGTCCCCTCATGGTTGGGTCTGCAGCCTCCATGACCTGGACTGTCAGTGTGGTTTCATGAGCTTAGTGCAACATACCCCACTCTTGATAATTGTGCATGCATCACAATTATCACACACATACATACATTTTTCCCAGATGGGTGTAACAACTGAACCCAGGGAACTTGTATTCACCCATACCCTAAACCTATGACTCTCACTCAACCTAGTGTTGACTTTTAAGCATGTATCCTAGGTAACGAAGCTCTGTGGAAATTATGGCATGGAGTGGTACAAAGCTTGCAGGACTTTTCACTCAGTTATCATTCAAGTTTCATAACAAACTTAGATTTTGGGGACCTCCTCTTATAAAACTCTGATGATTTTATTGAATGATAACTCATTCTATAAAAACGTCTCTTTTCGAGTCGTTTTCTATTACTGTAACTGTGATTCCATGAAGTAATACCCCAACTCTAAATCCGCTACGAAACGTAAAATGGGGGTGTTACAGATTGGTAGCAGAGCTTCAGTTGTAGAGAACAAGGTCAAAACCTAAACTACAACTATTTTTCCCGATACCTGAGAAAGTCCTTTGTGCCACTTCACTCCCCAATGCCTTTTCCCAGAGCCATACGTGCATTAGATCTGCATACTAGGCATTACTTGACTATTACTTGAGCATATATTAATTTCTGCATTACTAGATAGATATGCCTGCTCCCCACTACTCCACTATAACTGTGATTCAATGAAGTAATACCCCAACTCTAAATCCGCTGCGAAACGTAAAAATGAGGGTGTTACACCTTCCTTGCCCTACTCCACTCCCCGAGTACCCAACTCGAGAGTTCTTAAACACTATACCAACAATCTCCTTCAACCAGTGGAGAAACCTCACAACGTCGCTTTCGCTTTTTTCGGTACTAAGCTAAATATCGGGTCCTTTGCACAGAAGAACCAATCCAACACAACAACACAACTATCACAACTACTTTATGAATACAAGAAGATGTATCTACAACAAAAGACAACTCAGTGGTCTTGAGGTGATGAAGAATTTGAGCAACTTGGAGAAAGAATGGCTCGTATCCAAGAAAGCCTGATCTCGTCTTGTAAGAAGAACCTTGAGAAACACATGATCTTATAGATCTGAGGTTAGAGAGATATAAGAATGAGAGAGGAGATATCATAGAATGTGGTGAGAAATAAGAAAGAAATGGCTCACTATTTATAGGCAATTCTGTCCACTTTTCACCCAGTTTCACCGGATCCTTTTCCAGAGGGTTCCGGCCAGTGTAATCCGGGATCCGGCTATCTGGTAATACCAGTCCATATTTTGGGTTACAATTCCAGGTTTTGGGTTATGGGTTATGCCGTTATGGTCCACGGGTCATGTGATGTCATGCATGATGTAAAAGACATCTTGGGTCATGGGTTATAAACTTTGGGTCATGGGTTATGGAATTTGGGTCATAGGTCATAGATTTTACCCATTATGATGTCATACATGTTGCAATGAGCATGGGCCATGGGTTTTGGGTCATGGGTTATGGATCATGGATTACCCAACACTTAAATATATTTCTTTTATTACAACCAAATACATATTCAACAAATGTAAGTAAATAGTAAAAGTAAATGTAGTAACATGTAATCTTTAGATTTATACTTTGAGATAATTTTATGGTTGTTATCAACAAAACTAATATTAATAAATGTTTTTACGGTTTNGGTCATAGATTTTACCCATTATGATGTCATACATGTTGCAATGAGCATGGGCCATGGGTTTTGGGTCATGGGTTATGGATCATGGATTACCCAACACTTAAATATATTTCTTTTATTACAACCAAATACATATTCAACAAATGTAAGTAAATAGTAAAAGTAAATGTAGTAACATGTAATCTTTAGATTTATACTTTGAGATAATTTTATGGTTGTTATCAACAAAACTAATATTAATAAATGTTTTTACGGTTTATTTGTATTAGCATGAGAGATTAGTTCTAGCTTGATTAGAACTTTACATTTAGCTTAGTGTCAGAAATTGGTGTAAGCGATGTTGTACGTTTTCTCCGCCTGAAGGGAGCTTGTTGACATAGTGATGTGAACTCTCGAATTAGGTACTCGAGGAGTGAAGTTGTGCGAAGAGGAGCTTTGTTACCGAACCACTATAAATTTTCGTGTTGTGGTTTGATCTTTCTAAATCTCTATTATTGTCTTGCATTTATCTTTCATAGTAATTATTGTTTATTTTCTTGTGTTCATTTATATTGTGTTCATATTATGATTGCTTGATCTCACATAAACTCGGATACAAAGTTTTGAAAGTATAATTTTAGAACGTTAAAAACGGTAAAACTATTCAACCCCCCTCTAGTTTTCCACATGGTTTATATCTAGTAATCTTTTTTGAACACCTTGATGTTTTCCCTTCATATTGGATCCATTGTCGTACGCTTGTCCTCTAACATATTTAATATCTAGATCAAGTGATTTTAAAGCATCTTGTAACACATTAAAAAGACATAATCTTGTGTATCCTCTATGACTAAAAACTCTAAAAAGAACTCTTCTGCTTTTATAGGAGAACACGGCACATCAACGCATCTAATAATTAAAGTCATTTGTTCTTGGTGACTTACATCGGGAATGCAATAGAGAATTACTGAATAGGTATTTGCCTCTTTGATTTTTTTAATTATTGCATTCTTTACATTAGATGTTAACATTTCAATTAGTTATTTTTGACTTTTATGACTTAGATAATGATAATGAGTTTCTAGAATTCTACGAAAATGTTCTTTAGTGGTATGATCAAACTCAAATATAATTTGAGTTATGCCCAAAAAGTTTCCATTAGATTTTGTATAAAGTTTTTCATTTGTTCCATGAAAAAGCACGTCCTATTCGGCCAAACATTTCACAACAACAATTATTCTAACTAAAACTTCTTTCCAGTGTTCAGTATCTTTATTTATAAGCTCTTGTAAATCTTTATCAATTGTTTGATTCGTATTTAACCTTATCCGCAACTAGACCAAGTTCAGCATTTAATCATGTGCTCCAAACTATTTTCATGCTTCTTTAAAGTTATATTAAGATGTTTTTAATCATCTGTTCCTACATTTGACAATTACTTTTAGATATCGCAATTAATAACTTACAACAAAATCAAAAAGCCTTATCAAGCTCTTTCTATCAACAGAATCGTCGTTTCGTAGCTTACGTGCGTAAAATTCGCTAGAAAAGTGTCTACCTATTTTATCTTTTGGATAATCCAAATTATTTTCTCTAAAAGGCCCTTTGCTTACAGTTCGTCTTTCATGTTTGAACGTAAACTATCCCAAAGTCTCACATAAAAAATATTATAATTAACTTTAGGTGGATTTTCAACATGATCTTCATTAACATCAACATAGTCAATTTCGTTAACATCAACATCATCAATTTCATTAACCTTGGCATCGTCACGTTTTGAATTTTCATTGTTTACAGGATTTTTATTACTTTCAATATTTTCTTCAACGTTATTATTATTCTTTTATTGTATAACAACAAACGGTTCGAAAGACCCAAATTGAGCTTTATTAGATTCTTCTTCTTTTTGCTTCTTTTCTTATTTTGTACACTTGACGGTCGTGAACGATGCAACATGATAGTTTCTAGCGTAAATTATCTAATACAATAGTAAGATAGCAAAAGTAAGGATGAACTATGAATAATATCACCTGATTAGTTCACATTTAGATGAAGAGGCTCAAGATAATAATATATGATTGATTGATGGACTATTCGACTGTGAATTGCCTTGATCGCCCATAATACCAATACTCACTAATCACTAACACACTATGTACCTTTTTTTTTGAGTCAACTTCAAAATACATCCTTGTGGTTTACCCAATTTCGCACCATACATCCCTCTCGAAAAAGTTGCAACAAATACATCCCTCCGTTAGTAAAAGTGAACCAATATACATCCCTCAGTTAAAATAAGGACTAACGGTGCAAATTTTTCCTCCGTTATCTCCTAATGAGATAGAACACATTTGCACCGTTAGTCCTCTGGGTTAACGGTATTTGCACCGTTAGTCCTTCTTTACGTTTTCTTCCGTTTTTTTCATTTTCGTCCATTTTTTACGTTTACACCTGTTTTTTTACGTTTTCACCCGGTTTTTTACGTTTTCTTCCGTCTTTTACGTTTCCGTCTATTTTTTACGTTTTCGTCCGTTCTTTTACGTTTTCGCGTGTTTTTTTACGTTTTCGTCCTTTTTTTTTTACGTTTTCGCCCTTTTTTACGTTTTCACCCGATTTTTTTACGTCTTCTTCCGTTTTTTTTACGTTTTCATCATTTTTTTTACGTTTACGCCCTTTTTTTACGTTTTCACCTGGTTTTTTATGTTTTCTTCCGTTTTTTACGTTTTCACCCGGTTTTTTTTTTTTATTTTTTTATATTTTTATTTATTATTTTTTTTTGTTTTTCTGTTTTTTTTACGTTTTCTTTCGTCTTTTTTTACGTTTCACCTGTTTTTACGTCTTTTTACCTTTTCGACCTTTTTTTTACGTTTTACAATGGGTTTTAACGTTTTCTTCCTTTTTTTTACATTTCGTCGTTTTTTTTATGTTTACCCCCGTTTTTACATTTTCACCCGTTTTTTACGTTTCTTCTTTTCTTTTTTTTTTTTTTTTTTTTTTTTTTATTATTATTATTTATTATTTTTTTATTTTACTTTCGCATGTTTTTTACGTTTTCATCGATTTTTTTAGGTTTTCGCGTGTTTTTTTATGTTTTCGTCCATTTTTTATGTTTTCGTCCATTTTTTACGTTTCGCCCATTTTTTTTACGTTTTCGTCCATTTTTATGTTTACGCCGTTATTTTTACGTTTTCACCGGTTTTTTACGTTTTCTTCCGTTTTTTACTTTTCGTCGTTTTTCTACGTTTACGCCCGTTTTTTACGTTTTCCCAGTTTTTTATTTTGTTTTCTTACGTTTTTATGTTTTCGTCCATTTCTTACGTTTTCAACCGGTTTTTTTGTTTTTCGTTTCGTTTTTTTTTTTTTATTTTCGTCCTTTTTTACGTTTCCACCGGTTTTTTACGTTTCTTCCGTAAAAGCATAAAAACGCGGAAGAAAACGTAAAAAACCGGGTGAAAACGTAAAAAAAACGGAAGAAACGTAAAAAACCGGGTGAAAACGTAAAAAACGGCGTAAATGTAAAAAACACGCGAAAACGTAAAAAACGGACGAAAACGTAAAAAAAAGGCAAAACGTAAAAAAAAAAAAACGAGGAAAAAACGTAAAAACGGGTGAAAAGTAAAAAACGGGCGTAAACGTAAAAAAATGGACGAAAACAAAAAAAACGGAAAAACGTAAAAAAGGAATAACGGTGTACAATACCGTTAACCTATAGAGTACGGTGCAAATGTGTTCTAACTCCGTTAGGAGAATACTGAGAAAAAATTTGCACCGTTAGTCCTTATTTTAACTGAGGGATGTATATTGGTTCACTTTTACTAAAGGAGGATGTATTTATTGCAACTTTTTCGAGAGGGATGTATGGTGCGAAATGGGTAACACATGGATGTATTTTGAATTTAACTCTTTTTTTTTTTTTTTTTTTTTTTTTTTTTTTTTTGGTTTTTTTTTGTTCGTGACAGCCGTGACTTTGTGAATTTGTAAGAAACTTTCTACATTATTGTTGTTATGGTGTAACATGCGCTTGTAAATCTACATGGGCTTGGGTAATTTCGATGTCATTTATGTTACTGATTGTGACTTTTTTAATGTGAGAAAGTATACAAACATATATAGGTTTTTAAAAATGAGCGTAATAGGAGTATAACATTGTTTTACAAAATGATGCCCCCCTCGCAAGTGCTGCCTTGGGCCGTTGCCCACCTGGCCCAACACAAAGGCCGGCCCTGCTTTACATGGTACATGGCCTTTTTATTTTGCTTGTGTATATCTGTTTGAGATTGATATATTTTAGTATTTTGTAATCATCAAAATCAAAAAAAAAAAAATAAATAAATAAAATAAATAAATAAATAAATAAATAAAATAAAAAATAAAAAAAAATGATGTATAAATGTATTCTCATATAATTCAAATTCTTCACATTTAAACTTGTGAAAAATAAAATATAAATTTCTCAAACATGAAATTGTGAAGAATCGTTTCATATTTCTCACATAAAAGGGTGAAGAGTTATTTTGAATCTTCATACTACACAACTTGTGACTTGTGAGTGTCAACAATTGTCACAGAATCGCACTTAAAAATGTGAAAAACTATCTAAACACTCTCACACATAAAAGTGTGAAAATTTTAACATTCTCACACGCAAAAGTGTGAAATTTTTGTTACGCCCGACTAAGCGTGACCTATTTAAATTTTTACATGTTTTTAAGTGTGTATATAAGCTTTAATGTGTGTGGCTAATTAAACCATGTCGTTGTAACGAAGGTCTTAACGACCATTTCGTTGTAACAAAAATTGCAACATAGTAACAAGGTTTATCTTCTCATCTATGGCATCTTGCAATCTTTACAGTGAATTACCGTTAAAATGTTGATAATTTTAAAACAGAGTTTATCTATTCTGCTATTGGAAGACATACGTGGTGTATATTGAGACCTTCACAGTTTGCATGAGGTGCAAGGTTGAACACGTAATGTAGCCGAGGTTCTTGTTTGTCTCCTTCATTCTGTCGGTCAGAAGCCACATCCTTTGACTAAATTTGCCTTCAAATGATTCATGAACATGTTTTCTTACACTTACAGAAAAAAACAACTCGATATTATCTCGAAATGTGGAATGGCGTATCGAAGTTTCGAAAGGTCGTTGAGGCCTTAAGTTGACACGTAATCTGTCAGGCTACTTCTGCATCCTATTCGGCGAAAAGGGGCGGCATATAACAGTTGATATGATCTTGTGTTGTGACAGTTATAACCTTCATTTTGCTCATTCATGACGTAAAATCGATACACGCACAAGGTGGTGTCAGATCTTGAGAAAATATAAATAGCTAGAATCTCCTTGTGTTCATCAACATTCTAAAATTTATAAAGATAACAAAATGGTTTCAATTTTCATCATACTATCAATTCTCATTCTCTTTTTCCTATTCCTTGTTTCCACTTTTAGAAAGTTTTCGTCAAAATCTCGCTTTTCTCTACCACCAGGGCCTCCAGGGCTTCCTATAATTGGAAACTTGCATCAGCTAGATACATCCGACCTCTCAGACTACTTATGGCGTCTTTCCAAACATTATGGACCCTTGATGTCGTTACGCCTTGGTCTCGTCCAGACCCTAGTGGTGTCTTCGGCTGAAATGGCGAAAGAAGTCTTAAAAACAAAAGATTTGATCTTTTGCGATAGGCCAATCTTAACAGGCCAGCAAAAGTTATCGTACAATAACAAAGACATAGCTTTGTCACCTTATAATGAGTATTGGAGACAGATGAGAAAGACTTGCACTCTTCATTTGTTTTCAATGAAACAAGTGAACTCGTTTTGTTCGATTCGTGAAGAAGAAGTGTTTGACATGATTGATTCTATAAGGACTAGAAGTTCGACGAAACAGGTGGTTAATTTAAGTAAAATTGTGATGATTCTAACTAGTAATATTATTTCCAGTGTGGCTTTTGGTAAAAGAACGTCTTCCTATTATGACGAACAGACAAAAGTGACACGATTTCATGAGCTTTTGTCTCAGTGTCAAGCATTATTTGTTACCTTTTATTACAGAGATTATTTTCCTTTAATGGGGTGGCTTGATAAACTCAATGGGAGCATTTCAAAACTAGAAAAGAACTTCAAAGGCATGGACGAGTTCTATCAAGAGCTGATCAATGAACATCTGAATTGTAAAAACAAACCTAACAAAATGGAAGACGACATGGTTGATATCTTGCTTAAACTCAAGCAAGATTCAGATCTTTCGCTGGATCTCACTTTTGATCACGTCAAAGCCGTACTCATGGTAAGCTACATATGTTCTAAACGGTTTAGTTAATTAAACCTTCCTTAGAAAATTTCCTTCTATGACTTTTATCTATTTTCGATCAGTATAATCGGGTGAGTTTGTATGTCAGCAATACAAGTTTTAATTATGACCTGCTTAGGGAATTTTTTGACTATATTAATAGTCATAACATATATGTCTTTTGAACTTTGCAGAATATCTTATTAGGAGGAACAGAAACAAGTGCTTCGACTGTGGTATGGGCAATGACTTTGCTAATGAAGAACCCTGAATCTTTACAGAAAGTACAACAAGAAGTACGAAATGCTATAGGGAACAAAGGGTTAGTACACGAAGATGATCTTTATAGGCTCGACTATCTAAAAGCAGTAATCAAAGAGACACTTAGATTGTATCCAGTTGCACCACTTTTAGTCCCACGCAAATCAAGAGATCGCTGTGTCTTGGACGGATATGAGATTCCCAAGAAGACTTTAGTGTATGTGAACGCATGGGCCGTAGGGCGAGACCCTAAATGTTGGGAAAGACCTGAAGAGTTCAAGCCAGAGAGATTTATAGGTAGTAATATTGATTACAAAGGTTCATATTTCGAGTTAATCCCATTTGGATCTGGTCGGAGAGGGTGTCCAGGAATGGAATTGGGAGCTAAGACCGTGGAGGTGACACTTTCAAACCTTCTTTATGCGTTTGATTGGCAATTGCCCGTGGGGATGAGTGAGATCGATACTTTGACAACTCCAGGGACTGTATTACATAAGAGGACTCCACTTCGACTTGAGGCTAATGTTTATGAGCATGGATCCTACAGTTGATTTGATCTTGCCTCATGTAGTGGATGGTGGGGTGTAGCGAGCTTGAGTTCCTAGTCATTTTCTTAGTCCAACTTTTTTTGACGGATGTAATGAAAATGATCACATATATGAGCATTGAATCTGTGTGAATTTCTTAAGAGTTTGTTTTTAATTGTTAATTGATGATACATTGGTTATAGCAAGCATAAGTTATACTTACATTATTAGTAAAAGTTGGAAGTGATTTACAAATACATTATGAAAAATTACAAGTGTTTGCCAATCATAGCAGTAAACGAGTATAACGTTTACCATACTCGTTATAGATTAATTGTACTAGTAGGATATACGCGTGTTGTAGCTGCGAGTAACATGTAACTTAAACTTATGGTGAGCGATGTTTTTCATTATATAACACACATAGAAGCTTCGGTGGGGATTTCCAAAAGTGATGGCTTATCTATCTTCCCATGCAATCTTCATTTTGGCATTGACGAGAAGATTTTCGAAGCTTCGTTTGAAGTAGTTTTAGTTTGTAGGTATGTTAAACAGCCATTTTTATCTACTTCTTCAATGTAGGTGTAGTTTTAGACGTGTAAATATGTAATGTACTTCGACTGTTTCATGTTTTGTTTACAAGGGGTTAGTGACGAAGAATCTGCACATGTCAATCATATGAACTCGAACCAAACCGTAATATATTAAATGAAACCCTAAATCGTATGTTGGTTAATTGATTAGTATATACCTGGACTCCATTCTAAATTATATTTTCTTTAGCATGGGCTCATGAACGCACACCTTTGGCCAGGAACTAATCATGCCTTTATGCGTGCGCCCGGAAAGTTGATTCATAACAAAAACCAGAATTTGAGAAACAAAAACATTAGCTCATTAAAAAATACAGTAATGTATAAGAATGAGGAATCTCATAAAGGAATTCAAGCAACTGATTTTGAAAAGTGCATCGATCATTAAAACAAATGATATGTTCTTGCTACAACTTTGGTAAATGTTTATTATACCTTTAATAAATTGAGTTTCCTGAAGAATCGAAGCAGCAACAACTAGCGATTATATGATGATGATGATGATTAACGATGTTGGGTTTTGGTTTTCTTACCGGTATAAGGTTTGGAGAGGGTAGGGGTGGGTTACACCCTTTCAAACGGGCCGAAAAAATTGGAGCTTTTTCATCATAAGCTTTGTTAATTCCAAAATAATTTTAAAATTTAACAATTTTCCTTAATTGTTGTATTTGCAAAAATATTTAAGCAAAATGTCTAATCTAGACACTCTTAAATTTCAGTATTTTTTTTTGGAAAAATTGTCCAAAAATACATTCAACTTGCCACCTTTTACTATTGTATGCTATGAATTTTTTTTTTCCTATTGTATACACAAACTTTCTTAAAATTATCCTATTGTAGCCATATACTTTCTTAATCATCCTATTGTAGCCATAAATCTGATGTGACATGTTGTTAATTAGATAAATTTACATAAATCGTCCATGTGGCTCTAAACAATTGCACCATTCGTCTTTGAGTCAATTACATAAAAGGTCCATGTGGTTATAAAATTTTCACCCGTCGTCCTTGTGGATTTAATCAAGTTAAAAACAATCTTTAAATTAAAATAATAATAATAATAATAATAATAATAATAATAATAATAATAATAATAATAATAATAATAATAATAATAATAATAATAATAATAATAGGGAATATATTAGCTACAATTTTTTGTAGCTAATTGGCTACAATTTTGTATTAGAAAATATGGGTCCCTGATTCATTGCTAGTGTATTTTTTGTGAAGAATTGTAGCCAATTGGCTACAAAAATTGTTGCTAAGCTATCCCCATAATAATAATAATAATAATAATAATAATAATAATAATAATAATAATAATAATAATAATAATAATAATAATTTTATCCGTTGCCACATTTTTTATACAGCATTTTTGTTATAACACTTTCACTCGATTTTATCCGTCTTCATACGTTTTTATCCGTGTTTATACACTTTTATTCGTTTTATTTTATTATTTTACGTTTTCCTCCCTTTTCTTATATTTTATCCGTTTTCATCCATTTTTATACATATAATATTTATGAAAACAGATAAAAATATATGAAAATGGATAAAAACATATGAAAACTTGACATTAATTTTAAATCATGATTGTGACCCCTTTCTGATCCGAATCATCAAAAGTGTAAGACACGAAAGTTGTCCGAAATGATGTTCTACATCAAAAACGCGAGATTCTAACCAGAAATTTCAATTTCAGGTTAAAATCTCGCGAGTCTTGATGTAAAATATTATTATTATTATTATTATTATTATTATTATTATTATTATTATTATTATTATTATTATTATTATTATTATTATTATTATTATTATTATTATTATTATTATTATTATTCCGCTTAACCTGATACATTATTATTATTATTATTATTATTGTTATTATTTATTTTAATTTTAGATTGTTTTTAACTTGATTAAATCCACAAGGACGACGGGTGAAAATTTTATAACCACATGGACCTTTAATGTAATTGACTCAAGGAAGAATAGTGCAATTGTTTAGAGCCACAGGGACGACTTATGTAAATTTATCTAATTAACACAATGCCTCGTCAGATTTATGGCTACAATAGGATGATTAAGAAAGTATATGGCTACAATAAGATGATTAAGAAAGTTTGTGCATACAATAAGAAAAAAAATAAAATAAAATCATAGCATACAATAGTAAAAGGTGACAAGTTAAATGTATTTTTAGATAATTTTCATACTCTGATTTATTAGAATTATAGATAGATAACACAGTACTTTACTATATATATCATGAGAAATGAGAAATACAATTAGTAACGAGATTTATCTTCTCATCTATAGCATCTTGCGATCTTCAAGTGAATTACCGTTAAAATGTTTTAAAACAGAGTTTATCTATTCTGCATATTGGAAGACATACGTGGTGTATATTGAGACCTTCACAGTTTGCATGAGGTGCAAGGTTGAACACGTAATGTAGCCGAGGTTCTTGTTTGTCTCCTTCATTCTGTCGGTCAGAAGCCACATCCTTTGACTAAATTTGCCTTCAAATGATTCATGAACATGTTTTCTTACACTTACAGAAAAAAACAACTCGATATTATCTCGAAATGTGGAATGGCGTATCGAAGTTTCGAAAGGTCGTTGAGGCCTTAAGTTGACACGTAATCTGTCAGGCTACTTCTGCATCCTATTCGGCGAAAAGGGGCGGCATATAACAGTTGATATGATCTTGTGTTGTGACAGTTATAACCTTCATTTTGCTCATTCATGACGTAAAATCGATACACGCACAAGGTGGTGTCAGATCTTGAGAAAATATAAATAGCTAGAATCTCCTTGTGTTCATCAACATTCTAAAATTTATAAAGATAACAAAATGGTTTCAATTTTCATCATACTATCAATTCTCATTCTCTTTTTCCTATTCCTTGTTTCCACTTTTAGAAAGTTTTCGTCAAAATCTCGCTTTTCTCTACCACCAGGGCCTCCAGGGCTTCCTATAATTGGAAACTTGCATCAGCTAGATACATCCGACCTCTCAGACTACTTATGGCGTCTTTCCAAACATTATGGACCCTTGATGTCGTTACGCCTTGGTCTCGTCCAGACCCTAGTGGTGTCTTCGGCTGAAATGGCGAAAGAAGTCTTGAAAACAAAAGATTTGATCTTTTGCGATAGGCCAATCTTAACAGGCCAGCAAAAGTTATCGTACAATAACAAAGACATAGCTTTCTCACCTTATAATGAGTATTGGAGACAGATGAGAAAGACTTGCACTCTTCATTTGTTTTCAATGAAACAAGTGAACTCGTTTTGTTCGATTCGTGAAGAAGAAGTGTTTGACATGATTGATTCTATAAGGGCTAGAAGTTCGACGAAACAAGTGGTTAATTTAAGTAAAATTGTGATGATTCTAACTAGCAATATTATTTCTAGTGTGGCTTTTGGTAAGAGAACGTCATCCTATGATGACGAACAGACAAAAGTGACACGATTTCATGAGCTTTTGTCACAATGTCAAGCACTATTTGTTACCTTTTATTATAGAGATTATTTTCCTTTAATGGGGTGGCTTGATAAACTCAATGGGAGCATTTCAAAACTAGAAAAGAACTTCAAAGGCATGGATGAGTTCTATCAAGAGGTGATCAATGAACATCTGAATTGTAAAAACAAACCTAACAGAATGGAAGACGACATGGTTGATATCTTGCTTAAACTCAAGCAAGATTCAGATCTTTCGGTGGATCTCACTTTTGATCACGTCAAAGCCGTACTCATGGTAAGCTACATATGTTCTAGACGGTTTAGTTAATTAAACCTTCCTTAAAAAATATCTTTCTATGATTTTTGTTTATTTTCGATCAGTATAATCGGCTGAGTTTGTATGTCAGCAATACAAGTTTTAATTATGACCCGCGTAGGGAATTTTTTGACTATTAATAATTATGACATATATGTGTTTTGAACTTTGCAGAATATCTTATTAGGAGGAACAGAAACAAGTGCTTCGACTGTGGTATGGGCAATAACTTCGCTAATGAAGAACCCTGAATCTTTACAGAAAGTACAACAAGAAGTACGAAATGCTATAGGGAACAAAGGGAGAGTACACGAAGATGATCTTTATAGGCTCGACTATCTAAAAGCAGTAATCAAAGAGACACTTAGATTGTATCCAGTTGCACCACTTTTAGTCCCACGCAAATCAAGAGATCGCTGTGTCTTGGACGGATATGAGATTCCCAAGAAGACTTTAGTGTATGTGAACGCATGGGCCGTAGGGCGAGACCCTAAATGTTGGGAAAGACCTGAAGAGTTCAAGCCAGAGAGATTTATACGTAGTAATATTGATTACAAAGGTTCATATTTCGAGTTAATCCCATTTGGGTCTGGTCGGAGAGGGTGTCCAGGAATGGAATTGGGAGTTAAGACGGTGGAGGTGGCACTTTCAAACCTTCTTTATGCGTTTGATTGGCAATTGCCGGTGGGGATGAGTGAGATCGATACTTTGACAACTCCAGGGACTGTATTACATAAGAGGACTCCACTTCGACTTGAGGCTAAAGTTTATGAGCATGGATCCTACAGTTGATTAAGCTTGAGTTCCTAGTCATTTTCTTAGACCAACTTTTTTGACGGATGTGATGAAAATGATCATATGTAATCTGTGTGAATTTCTTAAGAGTTTTTTTTACTTGTTAATTGATGATATATTGGTTACAGCAACCATATGTTATACTTGTTTTTAGTACAAATTGAAAGCGATTTACAAATACATTATGGAAAACTACAAGTGTTTGCCAATCATAGCAGTAAACGAGTATAACGTTTACCGTACTCATTATAGATTAATGATACTAGCAAGATATTCACGCGTTGCAGCGACGAATAACATGTAATTAAAACTTCTAGTGAACAATGTTTTTCATCATACGATTTTTGTTATAATAACTTTATGTAAGGCGAGAATTTTAGTTTGATACCCACACGAAGCTGAGGGGATAAAAAACAGTAGTCTAATATGCATCATAATATTAGACTCTGATAATTGCGGTAAGGACTACTTGCTAGTCGGTAGGTGTTGTGTAATATGCATCATAATATTTATGACATGTAAACATAGAGTGGTTTAAATTAGTTTGTATAACTTACTGTTAAAACTAAATTTATATATAACATGGCTTTACAAAATATAGAGTACGTTATTCAAGAACTATACATCTACACATTATACTATATAACATTTCTTGAAGTGAAACTTGGAGCCGGTGCTGTTATGAAGCCACCGGTTGGGAGGTCGGCTCCACGGAGGAGGATGTCTTGGGTGTAATGTGGAGCCGTGGCTCGAGCTGGCACTGTTCACACGCCGAACCGCAACTAAGAAGGACTAAAATATTAGTCCTTGTTGTGATTAAAATATTAATCTTGTTGTGATTGTGGGTATGTTTTCCACTAAACTGTCATTTAGTTTTGGAGGTTAGTTGCATGTTTAACACTTGTTTTAGGGATTAAATTTATGTATTGTTGTGTCTTCCACTAAGCTACCACTTGATTTTTTAGGTTAGTTGCATGCTTAACACATGTTTTCCACTATTAGTGTGATTAACTATATATAACACACATAGAAGCTACGGTGCGGATTTCCAAAAGTGATGGCTTATCTCTTCCCCTGCAATCTTCATTTTGGCATTGATGAGAAGATTTTCGAAGCTTCTTTTGGAGTATTTTTAGTAGTGTTGCAAAAAAAGGTCTACAAGGGCGATTAATCGCCGAATAGGTGCTACAAGGCCACCGACCTTGCCGATTTATGTAACTGGGTCAAACAAATGGGTCAACCGTGGTCAACGACGATCAACGCGGTCAATGATGGTCAAACTTGCCGGAAACCTATAAATCTTGTCGGAAGTACCTAAAACTCACTGTAAACATATTTTGATCACTTATAGTAACTGTTTAAGTCTATTACAAGTTGTTGTTTAGAAATCACCTTGCCGGAAATACCTAAAACTCACCGAAAATACACAAAACTTGCCGGAAATAACTAAAAATTGTCACTAATGCCAATCCGATTAATCACTGGTTAATCCCGCCTAAACCGATTACAAGCTACAAGGTGGTCGACTGCCCGACTACCGATTCGCAATTTTTGCAAACTTGATTTTTAGTTTGCAGGTATGTAAAACAGCCTTTTTTTTTATCTGCTTCTTCAATGTGGGTGTAGTTTTAAACGTGTAATCATGTAATGTACTTCAACGGTTTCATGTTTTGTTTGCAATTAGGGGTAGAGAAGTTGAAATTATGTACGTGGGTTGGAAGGTGCAAGTACGTTTTTTTCTTCAAATCTTTGATGCTTTGTTTGTTGCAACGTTTTTGTTTGTTGGTACATTAGGTGTTATGCTTACGTGATTAGAGTTTACAAAAATGGAAATTGAGTAAGTTCATTTCGGTGTTTCATGCTTTATTTGTTGCATGTTTTAGTGTGTTAGTGTATTCGTATGCCATATTCGTGTATGGAATTTTGTTTAATTAAGTCGAAAAGACTGTATTCACCACTCTCTACGGTTATACACACACAAAAACTGTTTTGTCTCTACCAAATTCGGCTCTCAAAAACAAAGTATAAAACTTTTTTTTTGTTACAACCATATAAAACTCGACTCAAATAATTCTATCTAGAATATGGCTCAATCAAAACAAATTGAATGAACTTGGAAATATTTGAAACTCAGCTCAAACACTTTAGCTTGGATTTGACTCCATAAACACCTATAAACACCCGAATTTCAAATGTAACACTATTCAAAACTCGGCTCAAATGTGTATATGTTACAACTCGAAAAATATGTTGTTACTATCTAAAAACTCGGTTCAAGAGCGCTAGGACTTAACTCAAAAATGTAGGGTATTAGTAGCCAACCAAAGTTATCAAGCAATTCTCTTCCAAGATACAAGGAACAATTCGACATTCAAGAAATTCCAACGATCAATGTTTGTGGATTTCATGAACGAATAAATAAAACTACGGGACAGAAAGTTTGACACTTGATGAGACGAAAAGTGTCACGGTTTTAAGGGGTCATTTAAGCCCTAAGTCGTGATAATATGATCAAAAATTGCCTTAAATTGTTTCTTTTGTGAATTTAAGTACTTTGGAGAGGAATTCTGAAAAAGGAAGCATTTTGGACGTTTTCGGAGCATAAAAGTGAAGAAAACGACAAAGTCAAGAATCCATGCTGGAAACAGTACCTGACGGCGTCAAGCACCATAAGGTGACGCCGTCACTCATTAAAGAAGAGGTGGATAATATTTACACTTGACGGGCCAGAAAGTTTTTAGAGTATTTACACGTGACGGCGTCACATGTAATTTCACCAAGGCCGTCACGTTATAAGTCAAAGAGAGACGACCCAGAACTAATTCCAACTAGACGGCGTCAAAAGTGGATCTAGGCAATCAAGAAACCCTAATCACGGCTAGGTGACGGCGTCACGACCCAAAGGGTGACGCTGTCAGATTGTCAAATCTATATATAAATTTCATTTTGTCATTCATTAAGAGTGGACTTTTGGTAGGAACTTAGGGTACGAACCCTAGTCGACTTTTGCAGCTATTTTGAGGTTTCAAACCCTCTTTTCTTCCATGTTTAATTGAAGATAAGTTATCCTTTAATCATTCAATATGTCTATGTGTTGTTTGATTATATCGCATACTTTTCTTTCCTTTAACATGCTAGGCTAGGTTTGTTTGTGTTTGCTTAGGACTAATGAAACCTAGTTATTGATTATTCATTGATTGGTTTGCTATTAATTCATGTGGGTGGATGTTTATCAATGTTAGGCTTAAGAAAACTGGCAATACTCCAAATGGTAACATGCTTGAACGTCTTAAGAAACATGAGTCGGATGTGTACTACGACTAAATGGTTGAACTTAATGCATAAGCCACTATTTATAATCCCTATGATTGGGTGCTTTACGTGTCGTTGTAGGAGGAGATAAGAGCTTCTAGAGTTGGGGAAGATTGCACACGCCCTCAAGAATGTTATTAAAGACTAAAATCCGGCATCCAGGCAATTGTAGCAAACCTATCAATCAATAAAAGATAACTAGGGAGTAGTGAAACCTAAGTGAACACGTTTGTCTCCATATTAGAAGTATCTCACTTTTATTTTCTTGTTATTTTATTTTTATTACATTTGTAGTTATGGGTTAGTTGACTAGCAACTAATTCCGCCCACTCTTCCAATACCCGAGATTTTTACTTGCTTTCCTTAAAACATTAAAATACACAAAGAATCATCCCTCACCTCTAAACCTAGTTGAATCCGTTTCAATCCTAACGAACACTATTCCCCAAGTAGAACGATCAATCCCCCGGTACTTGCCACTACACTATACTATATCGGTCAGGTACACTGCCTGGTGGGGATTGCAAGCTTCTCAAGATCCCTTGAGAAGTAAAACCTTTTGCGTAGACCGCAATCCACGCATCAAGTTTTTGGCGCCGCTGCCGGGGAATAGTTATTGCTTAGGTTGAAATTTATTTTTATTAGGTCTACTCATTAGATTCCTTTCTAGTGAGATTTTTATTTTATTTTTATTAGGTTTTCTTTAGTCTATCTTATTCTTCGTGCTTTTGTTTGTAGTTTCTTATTACTTCTTCATGAGTAATATTGATCGTTTGATCCCTGTTATTCGTGTTTTTCATCGTAGGAATTTCCAACTACCCAATCTGCCCCCTATTGCTGAAAACGAAAACCCACCAAATCTGTCACCCAATCATCACTTTAACAATAATTCTGATATGGATGAATCTGACCACGACACCGACCATGAAAATGGCCCTTTTTATTATTCTTCAGATTCCGACGAGGGCCTAGGTGATGGGGAGGTGATAGATGATATTAAGGGAAGAGATGAAACTGACCCTCTCAAATATGTTGACCCTAGGACAAAGATTGAGAAAGATAGTTTGTTTAATATGCAATTTCCTTGTAAAATTGGATTTCGGAGCTTTGATGCCTACCTTAACTCATTTTTACCAATGAACATAATTCCGCGTACTGAATATAACAAAATCATGGTGAATGGGTTAGAATACCAAGGAGATAACATTGTTGCTAGGGTAAAGACATTGCATGTGTTTGTAGGAAGCTTTGTCTATCAAGTTGATTTTATGATTATGGAGGATCTAGGAGAATTTATTGATAGTAGCTTTACCCAAGTTGTGTTTGGGAAGCCCTTCAAAAGGCTAACCGAATTAGATGAAAACCTGAATGAAGGATTAATTACATTCTCAGACGGGGAGGAGGATTTTGTCTATCAAATGCCCTGTGCGCACCCTAGATTTAAGGACTTTTCTATTGAGAGATGTAATAGGCTTCCTCCTTATGGTATATTGAGTGAAAACGACATAAGAAAAGGGCTTAAATATCCACATGAAAAGAATAAGAAGTATTATCACGTATGTTTAGAGCTAAGTGATGACTATAAGAAAAATGAGGCAACAATTAGATGGCTCACACTCGGATACGTGAGCATTAGTGACACTAGGTGAGCGTGACTTTGAGTCTAGCTACAAGACTCGTTAATAAAGGAAAGCTCTTGTTGGGAGGCAACCCAAGCTTTATTTGTTTGCTTGTTTGTTTATTTGATTTTATTTTCTTTCATATGTATATTTTATTTTTATTGTTTATGGTTCATGTTTCAAAATAATTTGTGAAAATGCTTTATTTTGTTTTTAACTTCGTCTTAACTACATATAAAGGTAATTTGCAAAAGATAAGTGTAAGGGAAATCTAAATTTTTTTTAAAGAACGAATTGAACATGAACGATAACAATGAGATATAAACATACATATTAGTACTTGTTTGAGTCAAATGCTTATATCGAGTCATAATGAAGTTTTTCAGGATTCCAGGAATTAAAACATAGGTTTTTCCAGAAATTTTCCGGAAACAAAATATAAGATTTCTGTCAGATCAAATCTGACGGCGTCAGGATTTAAAACCTGACGGCGTCAGGTGTTAATTTCACGAAAATTCTGCAAGTTTTGTTTTTCTGCCGGATTTGTAAAGTTTCGTTAAATCCATATTTTATAAACTTCAGGAATCTGCAAACATTCATTCCACATGCATTATATCTTTACTTGCTTTCTAGGATTTTAATTTTATATAGATTTTACCGCCGATTTTATGCGAGGTTTCTTGTTTGTTTTCTCAGCTAATTAACAGTTTATATTGGACAAGAAGATGTACATGGATAGTCAAGCTTTTGGCACCAAGTTTCAAGTTTTTGGCGTTGCGTTAATCTTGAAGTTTCTACTTGGAGGAGGATTTAACTATGTTACAACATTATCCACGCCAAACAAATCAGTGGAGTATTTGTTTTCATTCTTTCATTTATTTTTACTTTTACATCCTTTAATTGAACATTGGGACAATGTTCGGCTTAAGTGTAAAGGGGGGGGGGAAATGATGATACCTTAGAGAATGCAATTACACTTGATTTTTGTTTGTCTAATAGTAGGTGTGCAATAAAACTAAGNTTCGTCTTCTTGGAGGAGGATCTAACCGTGTTACTTCACTTGCATAAAGAACGAATCAGGGGAGTATCCGATTTCATTCTTTTAACCTTTTATCTTTTTTATTCCTTATTTTCGAACATTGGGGACAATGTTCAACTTAAGTGTAAGGGGGGTAAATGAAGATTCCTTAGAGAATACAATTGCGCTTGATTCTTGTTTGTTTAATAGTAGATGTGTAATAAAACTAAGAGAAACACTCGTTAGGGTAATTTTAGCACCAAATTTAAAATTTTATGCGACATTTAGGAGTGAAACTTTAGTTTTAATAAGCGTCTCATGGATAGGAATTGTATGACGAGCACAAAAAACCGTACCACTCAAAAATTTTACCCCAAATATGTGAGGTTCGCCCTAGATTTATTAGGAAAAGCCTTAATGCTTATGAGTTTACCGGTAGTACTTAGATTCTAAAACTTGCGATAGTGATTCATCCTGAGACCACAAGTGAGACTACATTCGTGTAGTTAGAGTTACTACGTGATAAGAGGCATTAGGATAACCCTTGTTTTACACCTGTATTATAATTACATTGACTTCATTGATCAAGTAATTCTCCCACACCCTTGCGATGCACTCATTTTTAGTACACGATACCCTTAGTACACCCCTCAGAGCCTATCTTTTTGGTTCTAACTTTAAGCATTTTACTTAACGGAAGAATTTGTTTACAATCCACCCCCAACTGTACACCCAAATCGCCTTAGCCTACCTTGTATGCACTCATCTTTAGTGCATTATTGTTACAACATTTATTTAAACCCTTTGTTAATTGTCTAATTGATTACATGGTTGCTAAGTCGAGTCATATCTTGTACATATTGTTTTGGGACGATTGGGAATCATGGGTAAAGTACTAATGTTATGGAGTAATGGGGAAGACATCAATTATTACCCCTATATGTGCGTAAATGTTTTAAAGTACTCCAAGTGTTTTGATTATCTTGATTCGAGTCATTAGAATAATTATTTGTAAAGTATGTAAAAGTTCAAGTGTAAGGGGAGAACCGAGCCCCTTTGATGTACTATTTTGGATGGTAAGGCAAGAGTGTATGAAAAAAAAATTGAAAAAACAAGAAAAAAAATAGAAAAAGAAAAGAGAAAAACATACGGACTACCATCCCGTTTCCTTTTATGTTTAATTTGTTTTGTTAGTTTAAGTTGAGTCGAGTCTTAGCTTAGCAACGGCACGCTTTACATGTAATTGACTAAGACAATTGACTTGCCACCAATATAATATCCTTTATCCAACAAACCGTATTTATCATATCCCTACACCTAACGTTACGACCCTTGAAAAGCCCTCTTTGATAGTTTATCTTAGGTGTTTACGCCTAGTGGTGGAGGTTTTCGATCCTTTCCTAAGCCTATGGTAATCTATTTGCTATGACAGGTAGTGAGTGATATTTTCCCATTTCCATTAGTGATATATAGGTTTATAACACCCGAGAGATGAGAGTATCCAAACACTATTTGTGAGGTCCTAGTGTATGAATTCCGTGCTTGTTTTGATTAAGGTGGAGCGATCATTTGTTGTAATTACTTTTATATTAATGTTAAATGACCCCTAACTTGTATTTTGATTAGAATAAAAGGGCATTTGCTTGAGGACAAGCAAATCTCAAGTGTAAGGGTATTTGATGAGACGAAAAGTGTCACGGTTTTAAGGGGTCATTTAAGCCCTAAGTCGTGATAGTATGATCAAATTTTGCCTTAAATCGTTTCTTTTGTGAATTTAGGTACTTTGGAGAGGAATTCTGGAAAAGGAAGCATTTTGGACGTTTTTGGAGCATAAAAGTGAAGAAAATGACAAAGTCAAGAATCCAAGCTGGAAACAGTACCTGACGGCGTCAAGCACCATAAGGTGACGTCGTCACTCATTAAAGAAGAGGTGGATAATATTTACACTTGACGGGCCAGAAAGTTTTTAGAGTATTTACACGTGACGGCCGTTACGTGTAATTTCACCAAGGCCGTCACGTTATAAGTCAAAGAGAGACGGCCCAGAACTAATTCCAACCAGACGGCGTCAAAAGTGGATCTAGGCAATCAAGAAACCCTAGTCACGGCGAGGTGACGGCGTCACGACCCAAAGGGTGACGCCGTCAGATTGTAAAATCTATATATAATTTTTGTTTTGTCATTCATTAAGAGAGGACTTTTGGTAGGAACATAGGGTACGAACCCTAGTCGACTTTTTGCAGCTATTTTGAGGTTTCAATCCCTCTTTTCTTCCATGTTTAATTGAAGATAAGTTAGCCTTTAATCATTCAATATGTCTATGTGCTGTTTGATTATATCGTATGCTTTTCTTTCCTTTAACTTGCTAGGCTAGGTTTGTTTGTGTTTGCTTAGGACTAATGAAACCTAGTTATTGATTATTCATTGATTGGTTTGCTATTAATTATTGTGGGTTGATGTTTATCGATGTTAGGCTTAAGAAAACTGGCAATACTCCAAATGGTAACATGCTTGAACGTCTTAAGAAATATGAGTCAGATGTGTACTACGGCTAAATGGTTGAACTTAATGCATAAGCCACTGTTTATAATCCCTATGATTGGGCGCTTTACGTGTCGTTGTAGGAGGAGATAAGAGCTTATAGAGTTGGGGAAGATTGTACACACCCCCACGAATGTTATTAAAGACTAAAACCCGGCATCCACGCAATTGTAGCAAACCTATCAATCAATAAAAGATAACTAGGGAGTAGTGAAACCTAAGTGAACACGTTTGTCTCCATATTAGAAGTCTCTCACTTTTATTTTCTTGTTATTTTATTTTTATTGCATTTGTAGTTATTTGGGTTAGTTGACTAGCAACTAATTCCGCCCACTCTTCTAATACCCGAGATTTTTACTTGCTTTCCTTAAAACATAAAAATACAAAAAGAATCATCCCTCACCTTTAGACCTAGTTGAATCCATTTCAATCCTAACGAACACTATTCCCCAAGTAGAACGATCAATCCCCCGGTACTTGCCACTACACTATACTACATCGGTCAGGTACACTGCCTGGTGGGGATTGCAAACTTCTCATGATCCCTTAAGAAGTAAAACCTTTTGCGTAGACCGCAATCCACGCATCAATACTCAAGAGAAAAAGATACATTCAATATATGCTTTCGGTATAAGACTGTTCACTACAAATGAAGGCTCTCTTTCTCTAATGAACTTCAACCCAAAGCCACACACACTTTTCTCTTCTTCTATGTAATCAAAAAGAAAAAGAAAAAAAACACATTTATTATGTGAGGGAGAAGACATTGGTTGAAATAGAAAGGATGTTTATATGGAACCCGATAAACCAAGATGTGTAGTGAAGACTAAGATACGACAAAGATCTAAGCTAAGCTGAAGAATCTTCATCTACATCAACAACATCTACGTCAACAACTTCTACTTCCGCATCAAAATTATCATCAACAATCACATCCTTAACCTTATTATCTTCCAAGAAAATGTATGATAATCGGGGAAGATTGTTTATACATAATCTTGATGAAGTGGATGTTTATTTACTATCCTTCGTTTTTAAAAAGTTGAAAGTCATTATTATGCATCAAAATCAAACGTGCATATACTCATAAACCCAGTGTTGTAAATATCGATCTTGGCGGCCAATATATCGGTGATATATCGCTTACCGGCGGTCGACCGATATGATATTTCACTTATCGGTCAAATTTATCGGTTTGGTCAAAATCGGTCAAATATCGGTCAAACTCGGTCAAAAATTGGTCAAGCTTAGATTTTTTTTAAATTGATAAATAATTATGGACTTGTGCCTTTTATTCTTCAAGGTTGTTAGACTTTTTAGTTTTTTATGGTTATTGGCTTATTTTATTATGATATTGCTAATATTTTCTTTTTTATAAATAAGTTCCTTTATAATTTATGGTCTCCGATATATCACCGCTAAGACAGATATGGCGCTTGGCGGTGGTTGATCGCCGAGGTACCGCCGAGCGATATTTACAACCATGCATAAACCTCTCACAAACTTCCAACAACAACTCTGCTACCTTTATCCAAGATGAGGATAGAATAAAAGAAAGTAGAAGAAGGTTATATGAATATGAAGGATAAGGTGGTCTCCAGTCAAATTCGTTGCTGCTACTCCAAATGAGTCTATCCACAAGATCAAGGAGTTATGCCAAATGATGACAATGAAGATATAGAATATTATTATTTAACAAAGGTTTATCAGTTATGCTGCAACTTCCATAAAATTCGACTATTACATATACGAAATGTTGATTGGTCAATATGATAAGATAAAACGACAAGGATTGCATTGAAAAGTTCAAGTTTAAAGAACAAGGATTCTACTTAGAGCATGTGCATCAATAACGTGTGAGGGGCGTTAAGGGGTGTTTAACGCGCGTTAACGTGCGTTAACCGTTGCAAGCGTGGGCGTTAACTCCACGTTAACTGATTAGGTCGTTTTTAGGTATAGTATATTATCCAAGTAATTTCTCAACGAATAAGAAATACCCGGGTCGTGATCCGTGTGAAGGTGAATGGAACCGTAGTTATCGATTTGTGAATTTGTGTAAAGAAAAGTGAAATAAAAGGGATTGTGTTGATTTTAAAACTACAATTAAGGAAATACATATATAACACACGTAATTAAAGCACACTAATTAAAAACGTAAAATTAAACGTAATTAACGCAAATCCCGGGCTAATCCCGAGATTTAAAGCAACTAATAAAATTAAAAAGGCTACTGATGAGACGAAAAATGTTACATTTTTAGGGGTCCGTTTGAGTCCTAATTCGTATATTATTGGATCGGATTTCACCCAAAGTCGTTTCTTTTCTCATTTTAGGTACTTTTGAGGAGAAAATCACAAAAGAAGCATTTTCGGGCGTTTTCAGAGTGAAAAAGTGCGGAAAACAACAAAATCTCAAAAGACCCTAAAGTGCACAGAAGGTGACGGCGTCACAAACTTCAACGTGACGACGTCAGGAAC
>LBNU01009719.1:14546-56382 GCA_014162995.1 Artemisia annua
ATCATATATGATATGTAATATCATATATGATACATCATATATGATTTTCTCGGCCACAAAAAAAAACGTGAAAAAAACGAAAAAAATTTTTTTTGTCGAAAGTATATCAAAGTGCCCGTCTATAGAAAGATAATTAAATGCTCGTCGCGATGGTGTATTTATTTTTGCTTAACGATTAACGGTTTAAGATATATTTAAATTATAAAAAAAGGGTGAAATATTAAATGCTTTTAATCTCAACCATTGATTTCTTTTTAGATGGATGGTGGGGATGAGTCCCTTGGTATGTGAGGAATGTTTGGTTTTTTAAATAACTCAACTCATAAATATTTGTGTAGAAGTTTAAATGATTCATCATTTTTCCTTTCAATGAAAAATACTTTCCAAACATATATCACACATAATTTAATTTTTGGATCTCTAAATCAATGTAGTTTATTTAATTTTAATAATCACATGATGTCATAAAAGGAGCATAAATATTTGTATAGAACTCTAAAAAATTCATTATTTTTTGCATTGAAAAATATACATCCTTAGCTTTTCAACCATATGTCACACATAATATTTGGACCTCCAAAGCAATACAATTTATTCNGGCTTTCTGTTTTGCGCTTCGTTGTTGTTGTTCTTTGTGTTAAAATCGACACAATCTCCACACGCTCCTTCTCAAGTATCCAAGATACTACGTATACGTTTTTCTTTATCAACAACGTCTTGCTTTGTGTTTTTTTTTCTCCAAACCGGTTCGTTTTCTTTACTACACAAAGTCTCCTTCTTCCACGACACCAATAACGTTTGATGTTAAACGTTTGCAACCCCTACGTAAATTAGATTGTGCACTATCTTTTCTACGCGTTTCCTTATTCAAATCGTTGTTTGTTTCCTTTGGAAGATAAAGAAAAACAAACGTTCCTCGCTGAAGAAAAAATGTAACGATGTTCTTTTCCTTCACTGCGTTCTTCTATGGCTTCTCGATATGATTTTTGTTTTTTGATGTCGAAACAGATTCTTGTTTCGTTGTGTTAATCCTTGCTCTTGATGCCAATTGTTGTCCCAAACTCTTTGCTAGATCGATATATAAGTTGCAAATATGAATAAGTAAAATCTATATTTTCATTAACCTTGTATTCGAATACATGTATACATATATATATAAATTGGAACGTTGCAAATGAAGCATTGCGTCCCTTCGTCTTTTTGATCCTAACCGAAATAACAACCCTAACCATAATTCGGTTATTAGGTTTCTAACTTAACACTTTTGGTCCTTTAAGTTTTAACTAATATAATAAAGAGCATAAGATAAAGATTATCGGGTCACAAAGTTACATAATAATAAGATCTACACAGCATATACAGTCATACAGACCAGATTATAAATATAGTTATGGAAACTTACTATTAACAGCTGGTAAAATGTAAACGTCAGCAGCTTGATAAGGGTTTTTCTAACTTGTGCCCTAGAGGCATACCAAAAGTACATAGGGATCCACATAAAAGTACACTTGTTTGTACTTTTATGTAAATCCCTATGTACTTTTTCATGGGCCCCTGTGTACTTACGATGTGCTTAACTTATGCCTTAGAAAAACTGAATCTAAAAATGAGAAGTAACTATAACCGGACATTTAAAATTCACATGCCTAAATTAGATACATCTAATAGAAGCCCATGCATATATACTTTTTATGTAATACAGTATACACAAAGCATTCTTACAAAACCAACGCCGGCCAACCGGAAGTTGGCCGGCCGGAAGTTGGTACCGGCAACCGTTAGCCAAATCTAATGTTATATGATATGTAGTTTCTACTTTCTAGTACTAGATTCAAAGATAAACGAAAACAATCTAAAGTTGCATAATGAAACATACTTATAACAGCAGATTAAGAGTAGATATGGAAACTTACAATTAACAGCTGGTAATATGTGAAAGTCAGCAGCTTCATAAAGCTCAAAAGCCCAGATAACAGCTTCAGGTGGCAACACAAATAGTAGAATAGTAGCTGTTAGTGCTGCAGTACTTGTACAAGTCATCATCATTCTCGATGGCCCGGTTTTTTTAAGGAGATGAAGTTTGGATCGGGTAAAATAAGGAAAGGTCCATTGTTTATATAGCCGACAAAATTAAGAAATAATTTTGAATTATTTTTATTGGCCAAAACAAAAAGTCGTTGTTAGGGGTTCCATTAGTGGTGGCCACTTGTCAGTATTTTTATTTTCTAACCGGTTAAACTTAGCATCTGAACTATCTTCTAGAACATAAACTGCCAGGTGTAAAGGTTTTAAACCTTTTGAATCAAAAAGGTTAATTTATTTGGCATAATGCAACAACGTTGTATTCAAATTTTGTATAATGCTATTCTTTCACTCATGTTTAAAACATTTTTGGATGAAGTTTTGGTTACGACTTACGATGCATTGTGAATTATGTGTGCTTTCACCATGCTTCTAAACGGATTTTGACAATTATACGAGTTTGTGTTAAATATCTAATTACTCGTATGATTGTGACAAATGAAAAAATAAAAAAAAATAAAAAANCCTTTTTATTATTCATCCCATTTCCACATAATCAGAACAAGAACAACAATTTCCACTAAATTTCTCCTCATATCTCCGCCATCCCTTTCTTCTTTGATATTACCGGTTGGCTGGTTCCCTAAGTTTTCCTTCATATCTATCGCCCATACAATACCCTTTTTTATTTTATTCCAGAATCATTTAATTCATCACTCTTTGTTACAGGTATCTTATTACTCTCTGTTTTTTTAATTTTTTTTTTTTTTTATTTTTATTTTTTATTTTTTATTTTTATCTATGCATTTCTGCTTTTTTATGAACATTTATTTCGTGATGATTTGAAGGTATATTTATCTGAATTTAAATACTAAGCAAACCATTACCATGATCGCTAACAATCATCTTTTGCATGGAAAATTACATCCTGCTTGAAAATGACAACGCTTAACGAAACACATACTCCTTTTAAAATTATTATCACAGAAATGGGTGAATAAATTTGTCAAAAAGAAGATATGTTGCAATTTTTATGGAACATATTAAATTATAACTTTGCTTGAGGTCTATTCAAACGATCAATTGTTGCCACATAGATGCAATAGTTTTTTATTTGGGGTGTTCCAAATTGAATGCAATATTTCTTTTAATTTTTGAAAATGAGTATCTAAATATCCTACAATAAGGAAATATTTGTTAACCAAAGATGGTAGAATCGATATTTTCTTATAAAAGTGACCTTCAGTAGAAACACGACTTAAGCTAAAAAATGCCAATAAGTGTGACATTTCAATTTTTAAGAGACATTCATAATGGAGATTTTTCATGGGACGACATGTAAAAGACATACCACTATATAAATTTGTGCATTCGCTGATAATTGGGATAGTCATTTTTTATTTATTTATTTTTTTTCATGTTTGGCCGAGTCTTTTTAAGGTACGAACCCAAGCTCACATTTGTGACCTTGTTCTCATTGTTGGCATCAACAGTAAGAACTCCATCTCGACTTCATAATTTTTTTATTTTTATTTTATTTTATTTATTTTTTATTTTTTTAATTTTTTTATGTTTGGTGTGGTCATTTTGACCCATTTAGTTAGAAATGGTTTGATTTATGCTATTTTTTTTTCTCAAATGGGTCAAATTAAAAAAGGAGATATCTATCAAGGATGAGAGCAAGTCAACTGGATCTATTGAGTCAAACAAGTTGAAACTAGCGGAATCTATACTTATAAATACAATCTTTTAAATCATTTCATTGAGGTGTTAGATCGTTATTTCAATATTCGTTTTCTTAGTTGAAATATGGGCACCAAATGTTTGCGGGTCAACTTAACCCGACCCAGACCGTTTCACCAGCGCAAAAAAGGAATCCTTTCCACCCGAACCCATTACCCACACCGCTTCCCCTAATTGCACACACCATGAATCTTATGAAAATTCTTACAAAGGTCATGTGTTGGTCAACAGATAAAAGTAATGGGCTCGTATGGAGGCAGGGCGAGACATGATCTTCCAAAGCTGGTGAAACTGGCAGAAAGTGGCATATTCAACCTTGATGCAGCTGTTTCAAGAAAATGTAAGTTTGAAGAGGCAGGGTCAGCATATGATGATCTAAACAAGGGGAACATCATAGGCCGTGCTGTGGTCGAGATCATGTAATTTCTTAAAGTTTCAATGGTTTATGTTTGGCTCTCCTAAAACTGCTTATTTCTCATTGACTATAGTTTGTGAGCATGTTGTAAACTGTAGAGTGTCTACATAATTTCATAATACTAGTGGGAACTTGCTATGCCTAGCATAACCGAGGATAAAATCTTGAATAAAATGATCCAAATTCTAAACATATCTTGATCTAAACTTGGAAGAAAAAACACCAATTTTGACCCAAAGATGTAGCACTGAAAGCTATGTACCTATGTTTGTGAAAGTCTAATGAAATGATAATGAGAAATATATCATGTTTTTTGCTTAAATTATAGAAGTTCAAACTAAACTAATCAAACGACTGAGGAGCTTAAACAATAAAGAAATAAAGTTGCCTCAATCCACTCATAGAGTTTTCACTTTTCAGTATACTATTAAACAAAACTGAATAAAAGATGAAAGATGAGAATCACAAATAAAACAAAAGAAACATAACAAAGTCGCTTTTAAAGCAAGCAAAGTTCGATTTCAAATGAAATTGACCTGTATGTTGGTCTACCACAACAAGCCAACAGAGTTGCTAAATTAAAATCTTTATTTGGAAATGCTATTATAGGTGCACAATATTCCTTTGTAATAACACATATTTTACTACTAATGTTTTGCATGTCTGAAGCAAAATGCCTTCATCCTCCCAATCGCATCTTCAAGCACTTTTGGCTCTGCAGCGAAACTCACTCGAACCCAGTTCTTCAAACCAACGGAATACCCTACATAAATATTACCATAAATATAAAAAACGTACTAATGCTAGAAATGTAAATAATGAAGATAATATATACCTGGTAAAAGGATTATGGATTCCTCTTTAGCCAGCTTCATACAGAAGTCTGTATCATCAACTACATCATCAAAGGCTGATATATTTATCTTCACCTATAGAAGAAAATCAAGAATTTTTTTTAACAGCTTTTATGCACTGAAATATAGTAACTTCATAAAATATCTTTACCATGGCAAACATTGATCCTTCGGGCTTGTGTGGGCATGTAACAAAGGGTATGTCCTTAAGTCTTTCATAGAACAAGTCAGATGCCTCCTTTAGTATCTTATTGATATTTAAAAAGAAAGATTCTGGTGTGTTCTCCAGGATGTGAGGAACTGCTGCCTGGCGATTGTTCGATAAAGAATTAGTTATTAACTAGTAATTATCTCGATCATCAAGAAGATAGTCTAATCATATACCTGAATAACCGTAGGGGGATCCGCCGTTAACTCGAGACAACTCTTTATGGAGCCAGCAATCTGCAAGATAGAAGATATACAGGACAACGTAGAAAATTCAATCATTGAGAATGAGCGGCATATAAAAATATGATAATTGTTCACGTAGTTTAAAGTGAAGGACATAGAAAATGACCCCAGTTTTGTGAAGAATGCCGTTCGGATCAGTTATTGCTATCCAGCCAAAACGCCAACCAGGAACAATCCATCGTTTTGATAATGTTCCAAGAGTTAGAACGGGTGCTATATGTCCAAACACACCCATGGGGATAAATGGTTTTTCTCCAAAAGCTTGATAGGCATAAACTTCATCTGCTATCACCATAATCCCAAGTTGTCTTGCTGTTTCCGCAATCTTTTAAGTATACAAAAATGAAAGATGGCGACAGTTCAGATATACAAATTATTCAAATGCGCTACATACCATTTATCTTTTTAACAAAGGCCAAGTTACATATTAATTTGTAAAATGTTTGCATGTTATCTATATTTGTACTTTGCGCATCATTGTTTATGGCTGTGGAAATAAATGAATTTACAAGAAATATTACACCTTTTGCATATGCTCAAAAGTGAAAACATTTCCACAAGGATTCCCTGGGTTGATGAGAACAATCGCCACAGTTTTATCATCTGCCAATGCTTTGACACCATCAAGATCAACTTCCCAACCTTTCTCAGGGAGGAGATTAAAATGACGAACCTCAAGTGGACTTAAGCTGCTCTGAGCTTCATATAATGGATAATTAGGTGTGGGAAACAATATGTTTGCACCAGGCTGACTGAAAACTTTCAGCAAGATTTCAATTGCATGGTTAGCTCCAACGGTTAGAAAAATGTCATCAGTTGTTAACTTGTAGGGAAGGTCTTTCGACAGATGCTCAGCAACAGTCCTGTTAAAAAACAAAATAAATAACTAGTTTTAACCCACCAAGTGATGAAATTGAAAATGGTTAACAAACCTTCTTGCAGAATCAATTCCTACACCAGGTGCATAACAGTTGAACTTAGTGGACCGAACTGATTCAACTAATGCATCTTCAACTATTGTTGACGTTCGAAAGCAAGGATAAACCGAAGGATCACCATGTCCTAGATGAATCATTGGCTTTCCGGTCCTTGTTTCATCGATGTTTCCAATGATGGCTTGAAGAATGTTTCTAACTGTGAAAGCTGCAGCAGCATGCACCTCACTGTTTTCCTTGAAACACCATTTCTGGTTGTCCATTCTTCTTCACTTATATTTCTTTTTGTTTATGATACTTTGCTGGAGTTATTTATCAACATTAATATGTTAAATATGGCTGTATATAGTGAATGGTGGGTCTGGCCAACAAGGCGTGCACTGACTTGCTTTAGCTAGTAAAAAATTTATTAAGCATCTTCCAAGCATTCGCTCAACCTTGTAGACCAAGAAAGTTGGTGTTGACTTTAAAATGTCAATTTGAAAATATCCTTGTGTTAACCACATTTTCATTTTGTCATTTGAAAATTACTAGAGGTAGAAATTGAATAAAAAAAGCACTCATTAGCTACATGCTAAATAAAAAATTAATTATTATCCATGTTCTACTAAGATATTTCTACCGAAATATCCATTACATATTTAGGGATAATCATAAAAAAAAAAAAAAAAAAAAAAAAAAAAAAAAAAAAAAAAAAAAAAAAAAAAAAAAAAAAAAAAAAAAACTATGTAACTTATCCATTTTTGTTGTTGTGTGTCGCCTTCCTTTTTTATGCTATTATAACACAAATTTTTCAAATTTCGACTTTTGTGTGTATTTAGTTTATGTACAATGACCATTTTACCCTTTGATGTTAACTAAGGGTGATCACGGTCCAAAAACCGGACCGGACCGGACCGAAGACCGAGAACCGGAAAAACCATAGACCGAGACCGGACCGAATGTGGTCGGTCCGGTCGGTCTTCGATCGGTCCGGTCCAATTAGGCAAGATTTGGCAAGTTTTTTCGGGTTTTTGGTCGGTCCGGACCGAGGACCGAATTAGCCAAAAAGCTTAGACCGAGGACCGGACCGAATGTGGTCGGTCCGGTCCGGTCCGGTCCGGTCGGTTTTGTCGGTCGGTCCGGTCCATCCGGTCCGTTTGCTCAGCCCTGATGTTAACAGGCTGAAAAAAAAAACGTAAAAGTAGAATGATAACAAATTAAAATACATATAAAAGTTAAAATCCGAAAGTGTTAGGATTAGGGAGGGATAATCATGGGGCAAAAGGGTATTTTATTTATGAAGTCAAAGTCTACTAGTTACAAAGCTACATCTGCTTTAGTTATATAAGCAAAAAACCGACATACAAAAAACAACCGACATACAAAATTCTAACAATCTCCACCTTGAGTTCAACTCCTCCACCTGCTTCAAATCAAAAATTCAAACTTCCCAATACTAGAGGTACTAGCCAATTTCAAATCAAACGATCGATTCTCAAAAGCTATCCAAAACAAAATCGATCCAAAGCAAATGCCGATAATTTCAAAATGAACAAAAATGTTAGCTGACAAATCAAACTCGGTTAATCAAACAAAACGAATCGGCTTGAACGATCTTCAACAAAGACAATCAAATTTGGGCAACCAATTAACTTCAAAAGCCCGACAAATGAAGATCCGAATTTCCAAAATGACAAATTCCAAACGATCGAACAAACTTCAAACGACTTGAACCAAGTCTTCAAACTCCAAATCGATTTTCAAATGCTAATACCAAATTCAAATTCTAACGACCCACTTATTGATAAGTATTACGGTCCAACTTCAAACTTATTATCTGTATCAAACAAACTCAAGCTAATATATAACTTGACGAATGAGCCCTTAATAATTCAAACGCTCCAAATATAATACGGATAATAATACCAATGACCCACTTATCCAATAAGAATTACAGTCTAAATACGAACAAATTCCATAGCAAATACCAAAGCAAAACAAATATTGACCGAAACCTACGATATCCGGTTTCCAAAACAATTCCTACCAATTCCATTAAAGTGACATCAAAACCTTATATTCAAAATTCAAATGCAAGCCCGCTCTCCACCAAAACAAATTACCAAAAGNATTCAAACGCTCCAAATATAATACGGATAATAATACCAATGACCCACTTATCCAATAAGAATTACAGTCTAAATACGAACAAATTCCATAGCAAATACCAAAGCAAAACAAATATTGACCGAAACCTACGATATCCGGTTTCCAAAACAATTCCTACCAATTCCATTAAAGTGACATCAAAACCTTATATTCAAAATTCAAATGCAAGCCCGCTCTCCACCAAAACAAATTACCAAAAGTCCCAAAACTAATTATGTCAAATGCAAACACCATAGAGGCGCAGACTTCGAGCAAAATATATCCCATTAAACTTCTCAACGACACTAGCAGATGATGATGTTTGCGAAGACATAACTATTCAACCGGGTTTAACTACAAATAACAAAACAATTGTTGCTGATGTTTATCAAAGAAACGCACAAAAGACAAAACCATATGCAAATCCAATAAGTAATCGATCCGAAAGACAGAGATTAGACAATCTCTACACAAACCGATCGATTCAACATACAAATTCTAACTATACCTAATCCCAATCAACAACCACCTTCAACTTATCAAACTAGCATAAGCTAAAATCGATTGAACAATAGAAAATCACAAAACCACTAACCTGATATCTTCTAGATTGATCGACAACAACCACCAAACACAGAACAAAATTGAATCAGCAGCCACAAATCGTTCCAGACTTCCAGAAAATTCAAAACACTCTGGTTCTTATCAAGAAACGAAATTCCAGAACCCAAAAAAACTGAAATTGATCGATATTAAGAACCCAAACAAATTCAAGAAACAAGTTTCTTGATATCAAACAAATGGGAAATCAGCAACAAGAACGATTAACAAATGATTGATTCTTTTATCAAATCAATCCAAACGACCCTTATGGAACCCTAAATCGAATGATTCCAGCCTCTTCAAGAACCCGCAACGATCGACATGCTCTGATACCAATTTGTTAGGACTAGGGAGGGATAATCATGGGGCAAAAGGGTATTTTATTTATGAAGTCAAAGTCTAGTAGTTACAAAGCTACATCTGCTTTAGTTATATAAGCAAACAAAACCGACATACAAAAAACAACCGACATACAAAATTCTAACTTCTTATGATTCTACCAAAATGACCAAAATANCTCAGACAACAATATGAACAACTTAGATATATTTTATTGTTATTATCCTTATATTTTATACACAACTTCTAAATTTTATTTAGGACTTGCACTAATATGGACAAGCAGAGTACACATGAAGAAGGTATCCGTGGAGCACCCCATCACCCTCACCACTTGTCGGGGAACACCACTCCGCAACCCTATGTTGAGAAAAGCGACATCGGATTGACGCAAACTGCAACTAAAATACGAAATACAATAAAAAGATGACATAAAATTAACGTTGAAAACCTCAATAAGGTAAAAACCACATATAAGGAAAGATGCGTTTCACTATGTAGAAAAATAGGAATTACGTATTCTCTCCAATTACAAGGATAACCACTAATTCTTATATTTCTTGTATGTAAATAATTGGTATTCTCACAAGAACGTTTAAGAGATTTAGAAGTGAATGAGATGAAGAATGAAGTAAATAACACTTCCTTCTATAGGAATAAGATGGTTGTCAATACAGGTGAATGCAAGGAAAGTAAACTTTCATCTCATTCCAACCATGTAGCATTCCATTTCAATCTTAAAGAATCGAACCTTTAGCAATCTTCCATAAGTAATCCAACTTTAAAACCCTGTCCTCCTTCAGTTCCTGAATCTTTAATATCCCCACAACGAAAGAAACCTTCGAATTTTTTAAACTACTACTATTTCCATGTTTGTTTTCAGAAATGCTACCTTTTTTATTTATTTGGTGTATCAAAACTGATAAAAGCGTGGTTCGTAACCACGCATCTTAGACCAATTTTATGCATCCCTGACAACAAACCTGCTGCTCACACCGTGAAATTGATAAAACTTAGGCTTGAGTTCATGGTTGGCAAATCGGACATTGAAAAAGACAAAATCTATAGTTGATTTAGGTGTTCCCAACCCGTACATTGAAAAAAAGACAGAAAGTGAAGTTAATTTCATCATTCATATCATCATCTGGATGATGAAAAGCTAAATTTAAGGGGTTGGTGGATGAGGATTGAAAATCATGAGATTGTAAAAATTTTGAGATTTCTCAAAATCATTTGTTTGAATATCACGTAAATACGGGTTGTGCGGCCGTAAAATTACGAATGGAATCCATAAAACTAGTATGTTGCGGAGGAAACTTTAGCTAAATTTGGCTAAATTGTAATCTTAACATGACCCACGTAGTTTGCATCTCTTGAAGCTAAGTAATACAACGTTTCTAAACTCTCATCACCCCAAATATCCGCAACATTGGAAATCCCTTGAAACTTGTAAAATAATAACAAATTCACCACCTTTAGGGTGTGTTTGGTAGAGGGAATTCAAATCAAAGAAATGGGAATGCCATGATTTCTCATGTTTGGTAATGTGGAGAAATAGAAAAGCGGAAAAAATGAAATTCTCTAGAATTTGGATGCCTTTGTATTTTGGTTTCTTTTATTTCCATCCATCAAGGTGTGGAAATCAGATTTCTCAACCAAATATTATCACGTGCATGTCACATGTTGCACAAATATTGATACATCTCCACCAACTTGCTCTAGAGATTGCCACCCACGACTCCTTTTCCTCACCCCCTTCACCCCCTTAGACTATCTTTATCTATAATCTATCACAACCCAATCTCTCATTAAAATATTATTCTCTTACTCATCCGCCTATACAACCAATACATACAATCAATCTTAACTTTTTTACCATTTATTAACAACTCAACCTTACATATAACATTATTTCTTTTATATTTATATTTACCAATAAGATTGTCATCAGAATAAAGTCTATGAATTTCAAGTAAACATAAGGAGTTAGTAGCACTTACAGGCAACATTTGATGTTACAGTTTTACGAAAGCAAAGAAACATTGGACCCAATAGAAATTGCTGCTAAAACCACCCAATAAAAACCAAGGACTTGACCACCAGTTGCAACCCACCCACAGAACTTTTCCCGCCTTTTCTCCTTTCTCGCCGCCCTTAATACCCTCATCTCTAATCTCTCTTTCACAAAAACAGAAAAGAAAAACCCTCTAAATAAGAACCAGAAGAAATGACAGGCGAGAAACTAACAGAATACGAACGTAAGTGAATCGAAAACATAAAACAAAATGAGGAACTACTCGCTTCTCTCAACATCAAATCCAAACTTTCCCATCTTTCCGCTTCCAGCAAGCGCCAAAGGTTTCTTATTTTATTCAATTACTCATTCATTAAAGAAAGCTGAGAATAAAGAGGAATTTAAAAGAAAAACACAGATGGCAAATATGGATAGCCATTCCTAACGTGACATGTGGCAAGGTTGGATAAAAAATACGCAGGTCACAAAACGACCTGATCGATTGTTTGTCTTTCTTTCTTTTGTGTATTTTTAATATAATATTAATATATTTTTGTTTTTTACCTCTCCAGTCGGTTGGAGGGTTCACTTATAAACATAGTCTTATCTAGCGCATTGTCTCCAATGACCTGTTCATCTTTTCCGTCAAACATCAGTTGTTTTAAAAAATTTTGGTCCATGAATCATCATATCAGGTTAGGTAAAAAAAAAAGATTTGTTTTGGCTTAGTAATTGTTGAAGTCAAAAAGGGGCTTTGACATCCATTAGTTTCAATCCAAATAATTTACGGAGTATTGTGTTTATTTTGCAATTTGGTTGTAAATTGAAGTTTAAACCTTTGACTCGTTGTGTCCAAAACCCGCTTGTATGTTTTGATGGGGCCTTTGATTCGGTTAAAACACACTCTTGAGTTATTGATTTGTGCAGTTAAGATTATCACATTTGTTCATGTTCTTTATAATATTGATTCCATCCATTTCTTTGTATTGTCAGTTTGATGGCATAGTTATAGATTTATTTAATTTGATTCTTGCCAAACTGTTAAACATATATACGTCCTTTTCTTCTTGGTTCCGTTTTGTTTAGATTATGTGTTTGATATACGTGCTTAAGTGCTTTGTAATGGTCAAGGTGGTGTCTACGGAAGCATAAGTATGGAGATAATTCTTCATCGTTACCAAACATTAGAATTTTATCAAATTCTCTATCAATTTCATTTCTCTAAATTTCTATTTTCAACTTCATTTCATTTCTCTAAGGGGCTGTTTGGTTCGAGTGTATTGGGGTAATTTGATGGAATTTGCAATGTAAATACCTTCAAATATTGTGTTTGGTTGACATAGTGGAGATATTAAAAAATCTATAGAACCTTGATAGGGGGACCTAATACATGGGCCTAATCATGGACCTAAAGCATTAAGTCTATGATTAGGCCTATGTATTAGGTCTATTAATCAAATTCCAAATCTATAACTTGCTAATAGTGAGCATATTAAAATTCTTTCATTATGAGAGTCATTTATCAAGTAGCAATATTGAGTCCACCATTAAATAAAGAAACACATAATGTCAAGAATTTATGTATAATGACCCCACAAATTTGACACCTCTAACTTGGGTCCTACCAAAAGTATACGAAAATACATTAATTCACACTATTTTAAAGAAGAAAAAAATGTTAGAATTTTAAATGTCACGTAATCACACATATTAAAATTCCATAATTTAAAATCTGTGAACCAAACGCCGTCTAAACTTCTCTCTACCAAAAAATTCTTTTCTCCGAAATCCAATGTAACAATGAAACATGTCAACCAATTCTTGATATTGCATCTTTTCTCTAACAACCATAGAAGTTTTTCTTTTTGATTTGTCGCAATTAATGATGCCATTTTTATGCTTCAGGGGGAATTGCCCCTATATTCTATGTTACCACCCCAATATAGATTTAGCATGAAAAGTTTATGACACATTAAAAGCTTTATATTTTATTTTAACCATAGTGAGTTAATGTATCATGTTCATATGAAATGAAGAGGTCTAAAATCTTTAGACATTTTCATAATTTAATGCATGTGTTATTGCTGAGCATTTTATAAATTCAAAAAGGTTTATACATAATGCCAAAAGGTTTATAAAACCAAAAGCAGTATAAATTTATCAACCTTATAAAAACTCCATCACCGTAAATTTATCAAGGATTAATTACATCAATGGTAATCTTTTGCAAACAAATAGAATCAAAGGTCGGGTTGGGAACCCTAAATCAACTTTAGTTTTGTCTTTTGCCAATGCCAACCACGAAGTCAAGCCTTAGTTTATCAATTTCACAGGATGGGCAGGTTTGTTGCTGAATGGATGATTGTCTGGAAATGAACACCTGGTGGGAAGGTTAATTGATTGCGGAAGTAAGTCAAGCCCCAGAAGGGATAATTGTCTGGAAATGCATCTTACTTGTCACTTTTTGTAGTTGTATGTAGCATCATTTCAATGGAATTATTTAGTAACTAAATTTTTAAATTTTGATTATTCTGTGCATCAGTTGACGTATTTTTGGGTATCGAATCAAGTATTTTTAGGAATCGATACACAGAATAATCAAAATTTAAAAAGTTAGTTACTAAATAACCCGATTGAAATAATGTTACATACAACTACAAAAAGTGACAAGTAAGATACGTTTTTAGACAATTAGCCCATTGCGGAAATATGATGGAAATAGAGATATGGAACTGTTAAACAAAAAAATAATGCAGCGTAGCTGGTACACTTAGCACATCAAGAATTACTAGTCGACCAAAGCATGTTTACGGTTAAAATAATGGAAATTAAGGCGTCATCTAAGTCGAAGGAACAGTTGATATTGCTTAAGGATATATACTATACTAATGTTCAACAATAGAAAGTAGAAGATGGAGAAATAGTTAGAAAAAATAAATTGCAGAAACATCTTAAAATGAAAAGTTCCATAGATAAAGACTATTTGAGTTTCTGATGCAGCATAACAAGATAGATTCTTTAATCAACTGAATGCATATTTTGGAAGGATAAAGTGATAAACTATCCATCGTCGCATATGTTTACGACTAATGTTTTGCATGCCTCGAGCAAAATGCTTTCACCCTCCCAATTGCATCTTCAAGCACTGCTTGGTCTGCTGCAATACTCACTCGAACCCAATTCTTCAAGCAAACAGCATCCCCTAAGACAATATATATTACCATATGAGTAAAAGTAGAACTAAGAAGATCATTTAGCCAACTTATGAATATATTAAAGAGGTTCGGTTACCAGGAAAAAGGACCACGGATTCCTCTTTAGCCAACTTCATACAGAAATCTGTATCATCAACCACATCATCAAAAGCCGATAGGTTTAACTTCACCTGCGAAAGAAATTTACATATATTCAAATAAGCCTAATCTATATCCAAAGTTTATATGTGTGTCATAAAATATGTTTACCATGGCAAACATAGATCCCTCAGGTTTGTGTGGGCATGTGAGAAGAGGTATGTCCTTAAGCCCCTCATAAAACAGGTCTGCAGCATCCTTTAGTAACTTATTGATATTCAAGAAGAAAGATTCCGACGTGTTCTCAATGACGTGAGGAATTGCTCCCTGATACAATTAATATATCCATCCAAGATTTAGCATTTTTTTACTGATTATAAAGAATCAGATTAGTTGAACGGGTCATCCATATCAGAGACTAAGTAATCAGGCATATACCTGAATAACAGTTGGAGGATCTGCAGTTATGGTGAGACAGCTCTTTAGGCAACCAGCAATCTAACACGAGAGTAATTAAATATAAGGCAAATCAATTACTTGATCATAGTGCAAGAAACATATGGAAAGAGTTCGATAATTATGAAAGACAAGAGTAGAGGAAAACCCCAGTTTGTTTAAGAATGCCAGCAGGATCTGTCATTGCAATCCAGCCAAAACGCCAGCCAGGAACAATCCACCTTTTTGATAACGTCCCAAGAGTTAGAACTGGTGCTATATGTCCAAACACCCCCATGGGGATAAATGGTTTATCTCCAAAGACTTGATGGGCATAAACTTCATCTGATATCACCAGAATCCCGAGTTGTTTTGCTGTTTCCGCAATCTTTGATTATTGAAAAACATAACACGGATGTATCAGGATGAAATGATGAATTAGGCAAAATAAAGAAAATAGCTTTGCTAATATTTTTATATACATAAAGAGTATAATTAGTACAACATTGTTTATGGTTGTTGAAAGATTAAAATTCGAAAGAAATATATATCAACCACACCTTTTGCATGTGATCATATGTGAAAACATTCCCACAAGGATTCCCTGGGTTGATGAGAACAATAGCCACAGTTTTATCATCCGCTAACGCTTTGACACCATCAAGATCAACTTCCCATCCCTTCTCAGGAAGGAGATCAAAATGACGAACCTCAAGTGAAGTAAATCTTGCGCGGGCTTCATATATCGGATAATTAGGCCTAGGAAAGAGTATATTCCCATCTGGGCGACCAAGAACTGTTAGTAAAACTTCGATGGCATGGTTTGCTCCAACAGTAAGAAAGACGTCATCGGTTTCTAACTTGTATGGAAGGTCTCTTGACAGATAGTCAGCAATAGCCCTGATAAAGTTTGTAGCAAAAGAACCATGCATAATTATTATGTATATCGAAAGTTGATAAATACAGTGGTGCAAGATTAAAATTTAACAAGGTTTAATTTCCTTCGCATTGCGGCGAGAATAAATCAACATTATGAGCAAAGTTTTATCTGTATAAGTTGAAGTTAGGGTGCAAAAATAAACTAATGAAAATAAATGTATCTATATAAGTTGAAGCGAAAAGGCAAAGTTGAAGGGGTAAAAGTAAAAAGATATGAAATAAGTAGTAAGTTTTTGATAACTGGATAGCAAGTAAAAAAGAAAATAAAGACTACAAACCTTCTTGCAGAATCAATTCCAACACCAGCAGGATAACAATTGAACTTAGCAGAACGAATGGATTCGATTAGTGCATCTTCAACTATGGTAGACGTTCGAAAGCAAGGATAAACAGAAGGATCACCATGTCCTAGATGAATCATGGGTTTTCCGGTTCGTGCTTCATCGATGTTTCCCATGATGGCTTCAAGGATGTTTCTGATGGTAAAAGCTGCAGCTGCATGAAGGTCATGGTTCTCCTTGAACCCCCATTCCTTCTTCTCCATTCTTTTCTTTGTTTATGTTAAAAACTGTGTGATTTTTAGTGTTTAAGTGATGCAGGGTTGTTAAGTTCTTGTGAATTTATAAGCCATGCATTGGATATATCTTGCGGTACCTTGATGATGAGTGGCTTATTGAGGCTCACATGTTTGGTACATGTCTTGATTTTACAGGACACCAAAAAGCATTTTGTTTACTTTTGTCATTTACTCTAAAGTCATGATGATAGCCTCACATGTATCGCCGTATCAGCATGTATAAGAGCATTGAGTATCACGAAAAACTTTGGCAAGCGCTCACCGGGTGTTACATCATTTCAACACTTACACTTCAAAATACCCCTCACTCATAAGACAAAAGAACTACCATTTGTGCCAACCCACCCCCAATTTTATTATTTTTTTTCATTTTTTCAAACAAACTAAATTCAATTCATTTAAATAATACAAATAACATTTTTTATAAATTAAAAAAAAAGTTACAAATTAAAATAAAATAAAATAAAGTAAAATAAAAACGACAACAACAACGTTAACTAAGCCTCTTAGCCCACTTCCAGCCCAATTGAAAGAAAAAAAACTATCTTCTTCATGACCTGCGAGCGCGCACATACACTACACACACAAAACACAATTGAAAAATCAAAAAGAGAAAAAAAAGGTTAGATTTGTCTTCTTTATCTTCGTTGAAAATCCGACGAAGTGCAAAGTGGCGAGGCTCAATGGTGTCGTGGCGAGCATTCAACGAGAAACGGCGAGATGTCACGTGGAACTGATGAGACATCTCGCCACCACACTCAATGCTCTAATTGGTATTTTTTTTTTTTTTTGTCATTCTATATTTGGATAATAACACCATTTCTAGCTTAACTCCAAACAAATATATCTAGACTTGTGAAAGCTCAGTTGTACCATACCCAGACTTGTGAAAGTGAAAGCTCAAGAACAAAACTAGTAGCGATCTAGTACGCCAAGAGCATTTAATCAACTATTAACAAAGTTCTACTAACTTTCAATGTAACTCTCTTTTAAAATGGGGTAAATAACAAAACAATGCATATTTCACCCTTTTATCACAAAATGAGTAAATAAATCAGTTTTCACATAAATATAAGGCTATTTTAATGGGTGTGATCCACCACATTTATCACCCTCCTCACGAGTAATCCCCATAAAAGCCAAGTACTACAAACTCCACCTCACCCACTTTTCTCGCCTTAATGGTGGTGGTGACAACCTTTATCCAACCAAAAACTTAGCGGGCCCTATGGGTGTTTTTGTTATTAATTATTTGGTTTGTAAGTATGTTTAGGGTATATTATTAGGTATTTTTATATAAATTAGAGTATTTTTTATAATTTTGGTTTGGTGGTGGTTAGGTGGTGACCATAAAAGATAAAAGGTGGTGTGTTAAACGTAGCATTGATGTAGAGGTGGTGATAGTGATGACCATAAAACCAAGTGTTGGTTTTGTGGTTTTTCCAAAAATCTAGCAAGTTTCACGGAAGAGTTCCTAAAGTATCTCTACGTTATTGATTTAAATGATTGTTGTCATTTAATTTTTTTTTTCTTTTTTTTTTGATATACTAAACAGAGTTGTGGAAAATGTAGAGGGAGTGAATACGTTTGATGAGGGGTTTGCAAGACCTCGCAAGAGGTTTTACAATCTCCTAGGCAGTGTACCTAATCATTGTAGTGTAGTATAGATAAATCCGGGGGATTGATCGTTCTCTAAGGGAATAGTGTCGTTAGGTCAAGATGTATGACGAATTAGGTCTAGAGGTGAGAGATGATTCTTTTTGTATTTTTATGATTTTTTGAAAGCAAGTAAAAATCTCGGTTTTGATTGTAACACCATCATTTTTCACTGATCGCAGCGGATAAAGCGTTTGGGGCATTACTCATGGAAACAAATACAAGATAAGAGAAAACGACTCGAAAAGAGACGTTTTTGAAAAAGGTTGTTATCATTCATTTATTCATCAGAGTTTTTACAGCAAAAGATATACTTTTACCAAAAGAGAGGTCCCTAAGATACGTTTTATGACACAAAATTGATGAATGATAACTATTCTGGACGTCCTCATGTCCAGTGGTTCTCCGTGCCAGGGTTCCTATAGTGCCTAATTACCTAAGATAACATGCTTAAAAGTCAACACGTATGTTGAGTGAGAGTCATAGGTTTAAAAAGTAAAGAGTAAATACAAGTTCCACAGAGTTCAGCTTAAACTCTATGTGTGGAAAAGGGTTAGTGTTAGAAATAAGGTATATTGCACTAAGCTCATGAACCACACGTTAACGATCCGGGTCATGGGGTCTGCAGACCAAACCATGAGGGGATGGGAAGGATAACTTGCCAAAGTTAAGCCTTCAGTGGGTTCAAATATAGTACTTATTGGTACCACCTAGTGGGGTGTTAATACCAACGGGAGTTGTCAAACTCCAATAGATCTATCAATTATATTCGCGTTCGTTTTGATAAAACCTTCCAAACGATTAGATTCATGAATTTTGGGTTATGTAATGATGGCTGTTAGTTTACTCGTGCAATATCCAAAGCAAAGACTTGTATTTGGTTTTAAAGCATGTATCCCCCTCACAGGGTTTGTAAAACATTTAAAAAGCATTTAAAAAGGGTGTGAGGCTATGAAAACTCACCTGAGTCTCAAGCTAGTTTAAGTAGGGGTTTAGAAAACTTACTCACGTATCCTGAGGTAGTGTGGGTGTGCGTATGTCAAGTCTTAGTCTAGGTTTTCTTAACTAATTACTATTTAGGTTTTTATATATAACATAACACTGTTCGGGCCATTGTAATTCAGAAGTATATGACTCCTCACATGAAGCTCCCTACTATTGTATTATGTGATCAGCATAATACCGTTCGGGCCATCATAATTCAGAAGTTTATACTCCTCACACAAAGTTCCCTATTAATGAGTTATGTTGTTATTAGGGTTTAGTTATAACATAACACCGTTCAGGCCATCATATCTCAGAAGTATATGCAATAATCGTTCGAGGAGTCAGGGCACTTTAATTCGTAAACCCAACAAACTCATCAAAACGAAATATCCACATAGTACTCCTCGCATGAAGCTCCCTAGTATTGTGTTATGCTTCTAACTTCAATATGTTTTTATATTTTATGAAAATAGTCCATTTTTACCTTTTATATATATATATATATATATTTACGTTTTCTACCCTAAACTTATAAACTTATAACAAATAGGCATATAACTTTCTAACTATTGCATATTTAGTCCCTAAACTATCATATTTTAAAGAAATAACACATATAGTTCCTAGATTATATTAACTTCTATTATTTACCCTATTTACCCTTATATTTATACTATTTGCAGTTTTAGTCCTTTTAGTTTTATATTTGTTTTATTAGTTTATTTTAATGTTTAATATATTGCAAATTTAGTCCTTACACTAATATCTTCTAGGAAATGTCAAAAACAGTCCCTAGACTTTCTAGTTTCAGGAATTTACAATATATAACCCTATGCATGTAATATTTTGCAAAACTAGTCCTAAATGCATATAATTCTAATTCTAGCATGGCAATCTAGTTTCTAAGCTTATGTCTAACTCATATAAGTTCAAATAAGTCACATAATGCAAATTATATCAAGTAGGAAAGCTATATAACACATAAACATGCAATTCGACCTAAAACTAGGGTAACGAGAGTAAACATGCATGCATGGCAATCTACTAACTATCTAAAGCATGTACTAAGTATCTAAACCTATTCTAAGACTAATTGGACGTAAATTAAGGGTTACCTAGGTCGGGGGAGGGCTGAACTAAGGATCTAGGGTTTCTAGGGTTTCTTTTGGCTCGCACGACTTCAAAACGCAACACAACCAAACCAAGGCCTAGCTACTTGCTTCCTATTGCTTCTAACCACTTAGTATTACAGAAATAAGAGATAGAGAGGGAGAGGAGAGGTGTGAGGAAGAATGAGAGGAGAGGGGGTATTTATAGTCGCGTAAAGGCGGTTTGGCATGGAACGACTGCCTAGGTGTCGTGCATGGGGGGGGGGCTGAGCAAGCATGGCTATGGGGTGATGTGGTGAGGCTAGAAGGTGACAAGGACGGGCTATGGTGGTAGCTAGGGGGCTGAGTAGGCCGGTTGTGGTGGGAAGAAGCCATGGAAGGCGGTTCGAGCCAAAGTGATGACAAGGAGGTGATGCACCTCCTTGCTTGGGTGCTTGGAGGTGCTAGGGTGCTAGCTTGTTCATATTAAGGTGCTAGGGTGGTTGCTTGTTTATATTAAGGTGCTTAAGTAGTATAGTTTAGGTGTTTAAGTCAAGTTTTAATCTAGTTTTGTTTTATAAGTGTTTAGGGTTTTATCTATGTTTTAGTATCTTAATTAAGGTCCTAATGATGCTTAGTAACTATTAGTAGCTTATACTAAGTGATGGTAGCTTATGGTAAAGTTTTAACCTAGTTTCGACCTAGTTTCGGGAAGTTATGACCTAATTAAGGTTTTGTGTTTATATGACTTGTACCTAAGTTTCTAGGGGTTTTACTATCTCCTAAGAGTTCTAATATATCCTAAGGTATCTATTCTAACTTATATCTAAGTCCTAAGCACTTTGCATGTAAATTCAGATAGGCAGTTAGGGTTTTAAAGCTAATTGGAAACACGTAGGTGCATTTAGGGTTTTCTAGCAAGTATAGGGTAGTATAGTACTAGTTTTCTTAGTGAAAATATGTTTATTACCTAGACTTGACATACCTGGATGTTGACATCAAGTAAACATAGTAGTGGTTGGCATAGGTGGATACGTGAGCTTGTCTGAGGGTTAGTTAGGTTATAATGATATATTAAAGCAAAAATTTAACTCGGGAAAATCCTATAGGCATTTCTAATCCTAGTGTGCTCTAATAAGGGCCTAAGTTAAGTTAGTAAGGCATTTCTAATCCTAGGGTGCTAGTGAGGGCCTAATCTAAGTTAGTAAGGTATTCTAACCTAAGGGGAAGTTAGTGGTTTGTGACATTGATAGAGTTGGCAGAATTAGTTACTAGTCAACTAACCCAAAACTAATAATTATCAAACTAAATAAACTAATTAAACAGAAAAAGTAAAAGTGGTGACTACTTATGATGAGGAAAACGTGTTCACTTAGATATAATTACTCCCTAGTTATCTCCTACTGATTTGTTGAATTTTCATGTCCTTATTTTAGTTGAAGCGTTGTATTCTTTAATATTGGTCGTAGGGAGGTGCCGAAGTCCCTAACTATATGAATCTTAGTCTCTCCTAAATCCCTTAAAGTCTATTAAGTTATCTAGGATTTAGAAGCCGCAAGTCACGCAATAAATACAACGAGAAAAACCAATAGAGCACTCTACGGTTGCGTTTCTAAGACGTTCAAGCTAGTTACATATAAGCTGTTAGCCAGTTTTCTTAGCCTAATGCGGGGCAATCAACTAAACAAGAGACAGTAAATCAATATTTAATAACAAGGTTTCACTAGATCTAAGCAAATACAAACAAACTTAAGCTAGCATGTTAAAGTAAAAAAAAAGATAAACACATAATCAAACAATACATAAACATATCGAATGATTAAAGGGAATACTTATCTTTATTTAAACATGAAGTTTAAAGGCTGTAAAAGCCTTACAATAGCAGTAAAAATCGACTAGGGTTTCCTTCTCCAAAGTGTTACACGAATTAATGAAAACATGCGAAAATATATATAGGATTACAAGTGTGACGGCGTCACCTTATAGGTTGTGACGCCGTCAGCTTGCCATGTTTAGGGTTTCATCTTGTGCAAGTCGCCGTTATGACGACGTCAGGAATATCTTGAGGCCGTCGCTTGTAAAATCTTCTGGGCTGTCTTTTGTTAGCTTAAAACGCGACTCCCATCTCCAAATTGTAGCTGACGGCGTCAGGTTGTAAAAGCTTCCAATTTTTCTGAAGCGTCACTTAATAGACTTGAACCAAAAATCCAGCTTCATCAACAAGTGACGGCGTCAAGTTGTAGCTTGTGACGCCGTCAGAGCTCCAGGTCTGACAGGTTTTCGCAACTTAGTTGTTTTCTTTATTTTTTCGTCCAAATACATNAGTGTGCTCTAATAAGGGCCTAAGTTAAGTTAGTAAGGCATTTCTAATCCTAGGATGCTAGTGAGGGCCTAATCTAAGTTAGTAAGGTATTCTAACCTAAGGGGAAGTTAGTGGTTTGTGACATTGATAGAGTTGGCAGAATTAGTTACTAGTCAACTAACCCAAAACTAATAATTATCAAACTAATTAAACAGAATAAGTAAAAGTGGTGACTACTTATGATGAGGAAAACGTGTTCACTTAGATATAATTACTCCCTAGTTATCTCCTACTGATTTGTTGAATTGTCATGTCCTTATTTTAGTTGAAGCGTTGTATTCTTTAATATTGGTCGTAGGGAGGTGCTGAAGTCCCTAACTGTATGAATCTTAGTCTCTCCTAAATCCCTTAAAGTCTATTAAGTTATCTAGGATTTAGAAGCCGCAAATCACGCAATAAATACAACGAGAAAAACCAATAGTGCACTCTACGGTTGTGTTTCTAAGACGTTCAAGCTAGTTACATATAAGCTGTTAGCCAGTTTTCTTAGCCTAATGCGAGGCAATCAACTAAACAAGAGACAGTAAATCAATATTTAATAACAAGGTTTCACTAGATCTAAGCAAATACAAACAAACTTAAGCTAGCATGTTAAAGTAAAAAAAAGATAAACACATAATCAAAAAATACATAGACATATCGAATGATTAAAGGGAATACTTATCTTTATTTAAACATGAAGTTTAAAGGCTGTAAAAGCCTTACAATAGCAGTAAAAATCGACTAGGATTTCCTTCTCCAAAGTGTTACACGAATTAATGAAAACATGCGAAAATATATATAGGGTTACAAATGTGACGGCGTCACCTTATAGGTTGTGACGCCGTCAGCTTGCCATGTTTAGGGTTTCATCTTGTGCAAGTCGCCGTTATGACGACGTCAGGAATATCTTGAGGCCGTCGCTTGTAAAATCTTCTGGGCTGTCTTTTGTTAGCTTAAAACGTGACTCCCATCTCCAAATTGTAGCTGACGGCGTCAGGTTGTAAAAGCTTCCAATTTTTCTGAAGCGTCACTTAATAGACTTGAACCAAAAATCCAGCTTCATCAACAAGTGACGGCGTCAAGTTGTAGCTTGTGACGCCGTCAGAGCTCCAGGTCTGACAGGTTTTCGCAACTTAGTTGTTTTCTTCATTTTTTCGTCCAAATACGTCCAAAAAGTGCATGATTTTCATATTTCTCGTTCCAAGTACCTAAAATACAAAAAGAAATTATTTGAGGCAATATTTGATCATCTTTATACGATTTTGGGATTAAATGACCTCATAAAAAGGTACCAAATAAATCCTTATCAAATATCCCTACACGTTGGATTTGCTTGTCCTCAAGCAAATATGCTTTTGCATTAATCAAAATACTAATTAGGGGTCATTTAACATTAATATAAAAGTAATTACAACATATAATCGTTCCGCAACGATCCCGCTATTGTCCTTCTTTTGGCGTGTGTACTCTTGAGTCCGTGTCACCTTACCGTAACACAAACGATGATACCAAACTCTAATAAAAGGATAAAACAAGATTAATTTGGAAATGGATTAGGGAATGGGAATGGTTAATTTTTGGAAACTTTTACGCCTTTAGTTATCTTATGAGAAATATGTTAAGACGAGTCTTTATATTATTAGGTCTTGCCAAGTCCGTTGTGCTGTGATGTTCTAGTTGCTGTTGTGCTATACTACTCTTGACTTGTTGTGTTGTGCATTGCTTGACTGAGATGAGTTTCATAGCCCCACTTTTACTCATATACTGTTTTATTGAAACCTTGGGGTGAGAAAACATGCAAAACTGCTTTAAAGGGACATAACTATTGTTTTATGATTTGCTATAACTCGATAACTGGCTAAGTTTAGATATAAAGTAGGGCCATACTGTGTCTATCATTATGACAGAGGACTACGTGTGTCCATCATTATGAAAGAGGACTACATGTGTTCTTTATTTTAGCACATGAAGTTTTCTTGTACCGAATATGTGATTGATATTTAACTTAGTTCAGTGTAGCAAATAACTTATCTTGGTCCAACTGTTGATACTTTTGATTAAACCTATGAACTCACCATCGTTAGCTGACCTTTTAACATGTTTTCTCAGGTAACTGATGCATCTGTTTTTGAATGCTTATGACTCGGGGTTTGGCAAGTGGCATGGTTCTTGGATCAATTTCAAACTCTGATAATTTACTTTGGGACCTATCTTTATATTTTCTTCTGGGCTTACCTCCGTAATTTTGAATAAATGTAAGCGTTAAATATTTGGTTTGAAATGTTTTATTTAAAATGGATGATGTATTTCCGTTTTCTTATGCCTATGTTGTGTACCAATCCCCGTAGCACCTCAAATCTTGATTAGTCTTCCGGTGTACCAAATTTTAGGGATGTTATACATTGCAGCAATGGAATGCATGGATCAGAAAAAGACTAGAGTTCATTGCCTAGAAACACAAACAAACATGGTCAACTATTCCCGTAAAGACTACTTAACTTGAGGAACTTTTCCTAAGACAGCTATGCAACATAAATAACAACTTCAAACAGGGTCGACTATTCCCCTGGCAACTACTTACAATAAAGAGGAACATTCCTCCAAGAGCTACAAGCTCCTATCTATCTTTATCTTTATTTTTTACCTAAAAGAGATTGTAGTGAGAAAAATATGTATGCCTTATTTAAAGCATCTGTGAAAAATTTTCCTTACTTCTTCATAACTAATGTGTTCGAAACATATTACGTTTACATTTATTGGCGATTGGCCAGGCAAACGCGTCCTGTCTCTCGTATCCTCACATTTAGTTCACTTTGGCAAGTAACTATAAAGTAAAAGATTGTTCACAAGATTAGTGGCAATACACAAAAATCAAGTACGTACAACAACAACATGCATCTTAGAGGTTCTTGGGACAGTCAAACAAACAACAAAAAAATAGCCTGCAATTTCACTTATTCTAAAGGAGAACACATAGTTGCATCAAGCAAAAGTCAAGCATATTTATCTGATCACTAGACATACTGACTCGAATATTTTGACTAATGAGCTCCACCTAAATAATGATTCTATTGGCCACAAATCTCAACAAAAGGGAGGAAAACAACAAACAAATATGTAATATACTATGTCATAAAAGGAATCCATTTTTATGTATACACGCCAACGTCGAAAAGTCATCTAGGGAATAAAACTCAACCAAAAGACTTAACAAAAGCCCTGATACAAATCAGGCAAGCAATATGAAATATAATATATCATAGAAAATAAAGGATCAACATCCTTAAAACTTGCTTTAGGAAAAGGCAACAAAATTATCAGGAAAACATGACCTCATAAGCACTACGTAAACGCCTAAGTGGCTTGTATGTTCTAAACGAATATTCAGGGAAAACGGGTATAAAAGCCCCGAGAAAACAATCAAAGACCAACAATCATAAGGACAAAGTCACCCTAGAATTATCTTTGTAAACAGTTACAAAAGAAAACAGACATCTTGGGGAAAAAATACATTCAATCATTCCAGATACAATGAAATTAATGAAAAGGAAATACAATGTATTTTACACATAAAAGCAAAAAACTAAGGTTGAGCTGACGATGACGAAGTATCAGGCTCAATATTCTTAAAATCTTCTAAAGGAAGATCAACCTTCTTTGAAAGCAGGGACAGATAAGACCAGTCCTTTGAAGAAAAATCAGGGCTAGCCTGATCCACTTCCACCCCAGCAGTGGGACAAAGCCTCAAGAGTTCATTAGGAATCTCGGAGTGCATCCTCTTAAGATCAATAGAAAAATCACGATCAGCAAGAGCAATAACATGTTGTTGTAAAGCACCTAACTCGGTCAAAAACTTAGAAGAACAAATAAGCTGATTCACAAGCGTTGGGAAAAAGTTGATTAATTACTTTGATGAGACGAAAAGTGTTATGCTTTTAAGGGGTCATTTAAGCCCTAAGTCGTGATCATATGATCAAATATGGCCTCAAATCGTTTCTTTTGTCAATTTAGGTACTTTGGAGAGGAATTCTGGAAAAGGAAGCATTTTGGACGTTTTTGGGGCATAAAAGTGAAGAAAATGACAAAAGTCAAGAATCCAAGCTGGAAACAGTACCTGATGGCGTCAAGCACCAAAAGGTGACGCCGTCACTCATTGATGAAGAGGTGGATAGTTACTTTACACTTGACGGGCCAGAAAGATTTTGAGACATTTACACGTGACGGCGTGATGCAGGTTTTACCGACCAGGTTTTATTATTATAAGTGTCTCGTTTACCTAAGGTCTACCTAATGCACTAACAGGCAGTGTACCCGGTCGTGTGAGGTATAGCTAGTTGGTAAAGCCGAGGTCGTCCCAAGAGCTATGCGTTTGGATTCTAATTAGAGTCTATGTCACGTTTAAAAGGGGGTTTTATGATTTGAAAGATTAATTGATAAAAGTAAATAACAAAACAAGTAAATAAATAGAAGAGAATCAATAGAGAAAGATAGTGCTAACCTAATTACTACTCTTGTTATTATCATGATTAGTTTTCTATAAGTGCATCCTATCATATCGTCTGGGGATTAAATTCATTTCGGATCAGAGGGTTAAATCACCTAGATCTATCTTACACCTTGTCCTATCCAAAACTATTGTAAAGTCGTGGGTTCATCGGTACGAAGATGTAAGAGTCATTAAGTGCCTCTACTAACATGGACAAGTATAGCGGATGCGGCATGGTCAGATCTTACACCCCTCTAAATCCGATAAGCGTATAGCATTGGTAAGTGGTCCTAGGGTTAATTCGCACGTCTATGGTGATATTGCTATCACCAAGTCACATCCCTAGCGGCTTGCTTCCTAGGGTTAATTCCACAAGCCTCTAAGGAACAACCAACGCTAAACATTACGGGAACTAGAGTGTCCTAAGACTCGCCATGAAAGTATACAAACAATAGACAATAGATCCGAAGAAAACTAAATCACAACAATAACAATTTCATAACTAGGCTAACACCAAGAGGTGATTAGCCAAACATATAGTAAATCATACCAACAATAATGAATAAAACATAAATTGAATTGAACATAGTGTTTGATACAAATTACTTGATGTAAGGTTAATAATGATGATGATTGCAAGTGAATTCTCCCTTTGGAAGTGGTTGGTTGCTGCTGGAAGATGCCCAGAGATGGTGCCTTAATCGCCCCTTTGAAAGGGAGGAAGAAGGATGATGAATAATGCAGAATTCGGCCTCTATTTATAGATTTCGGACCAGCTACGGCGTAGTTATTGTCCAACTACGGCGTATCACCATTATAGCTATGGCGTAGCGCGTTCTGGGCTCAATCTGGCAATTTTTCATTGCTACGGCATAGCTGTTTTGTGAGCTACGCCGTAGCTACTTCAATCCCTGTTTTCGTCATCTTCGAAAAATCATATCTTTTGAATCGTAAGTCGTCATGGGACGTGCCACCCGGCGTTTCGAAGGTAATTGAGTCTAGTTTCATATAAAAAAAGTCTCATGGCCTCAATCTCTCCTTATCTTCAGTCCATGAATTAAACATTACTTCTTGTTCAATACTTTGCGCCCAAGTTAATAACTACGGCGTAACTAAATGGAAAGTTACGTCGTAGCCTTCATACAAAACTACTACGGCGTAGCCTCAAGAGTGGCTACGCACGTAGAACTCTCGTTAACATAGCTACGGCGTAGTCTTCATAAATCCTTGCTACGGTGTAGGTGGATGAACATCTACACCGTAGTTAGTGCAGAATCCATATTTTCCACGTATTTGCCCTTAAGTCCTTCCATTTCTGCGTATGTACGTTCTTTTACTCATCTTTACCCTGAAACCAAAATAGAAAGAAATAAGTGTATATATTCTTCATATAAATAGAAAAGATGAGCAATTTAGGAGGAAAATAACGCTAAAATCATGGGTAAATTTGACGTTATCACGGCGTCACGTGTTATTTCACCAAGAGCGTCACGTATTAAGTTAAAGAGAGACGGCCCAGAACCCAGACCAACCAGACGGCGTCAGATGTAAATCTAGGCAATCAAGAAACCCTAAACACGGCGAGGTGACGGCGTCAAGACCCAAAAGCTGACGCCGTCACCATTGTAAATCTATATATATTTTTCGATTTCTCATTCATTAAGAGAGGAATTTTGGTAGGAACTTAGGGTACGAACCCTAGTCGACTTTTTCAGTTATTTTGAGGTTTCAAACCCTTTTTTCTTCCATGTTCAATTAAAGATAAGTTATCCTTTAATCATTCAAAATGTCTATGTGTTGTTTGATTATATCGTATGCTTTTCTTTCTAACTCGGTCAAAAACTTAGAAGAACAAATAAGCTGATTCACAAGCGTTGGGAAAAAGTTGATTAATTACTTTGATGAGACGAAAAGTGTTACGCTTTTAAGGGGTCATTTAAGCCCTAAGTCGTGATAATATAATCAAATATTGCCTCAAATCGTTTCTTTTGTCAATTTAGGTACTTTGGAGAGGAATTCTGGAAAAGGAAGCATTTTGGACGTTTTTGGGGCATAAAAGTGAAGAAAATGACAAAAGTCAAGAATCCAAGCTGGAAACAGTACCTAATGGCGTCAAGCACCAAAAGGTGACGCCGTCACTCATTGATGAAGAGGTGGATAGTTACTTTACACTTGATGGGCCAGAAAGATTTTGAGACATTTACACGTGACGGCGTGATGCAGGTTTTACCGACCAGGTTTTATTATTTATAAGTGTCTCGTTTACCTAAGGTCTACCTAATGCACTAACAGGCAGTGTACCCGGTCGTGTGAGGTATAGCTAGTTGTTAGAGCCGAGGTCGTCCTAAGAGCTATGCGTTTGGATTCTAATTAGAGTCTATGTCACGTTTAAAAGGGGGTTTTATGATTTGAAAGATTAATTGATAAAAGTAAATAACAAAACAAGTAAATAAATAGAAGAGAATCAATAGAGAAAGATAGTGCTAACCTAATTACTACTCTTGTTATTATCATGATTAGTTTTCTATAAGTGCATCCTATCATATCGTCTGGGGATTAAATTCATTTCGGATCAGAAGGTTAAATCACCTAGATCTATCTTACACCTTGTCCTATCCAAAACTATTGTAAAGCCGTGGGTTCATCGGTACGAAAATGTAAGAGTCATTAAGTGCCTCTACTAACATGGACAAGTATAGAGGATGCGGCATGGTCAGATCTTACACCCCTCTAATTCCGTTAAGTGTATAGCATTGGTAAGTGGTCCTAGGGTTAATTCGCACGTGTATGGTGATATTGCTATCACCAAGTCACATCCCTAGCGGCTTGCTTCCTAGGGTTAATTCCACAAGCCTCTAAGGAACAACCAACGCTAAACATTACGGGAACTAGAGTGTCCTAAGACTCGCCATGAAAGTATACAAACAATAGACAATAGATGCGAAGTAAACTAAATCACAACAATAACAATTTCATAACTAGGCTAACACCAAGAGGTGATTAGCCAAACATATAGTAAATCATGCCAACAATAATGAATAAAACATAAATTGAATTGAACATAGTGTTTGATAAAAATTACTTGGTGTATGGTTAATAATGATGATGATTGCAAGTGAATTCTCCCTTTGGAAGTGGTTGGTTGCTGCTGGAAGATGCCCACAGATGGTGCCTTAATCGCCCCTTTGAAAGGGAGGAAGAAGGATGATGAATAATGCAGAATTCGGCCTCTATTTATAGATTTCGGACCAGCTACAGCGTAGTTATTGTCCAACTACGGCGTATCACCATTATAGCTATGGCGTAGCGCGTTCTGGGCTCAATCTGGCAATTTTTCATTGCTACGGCGTAGCTCAAAACAGCTACGCCGTAGCTACTTCAATCCTTGTTTTGGTCATCTTCGAAAAATCATATCTTTTGAACCGTAAGTCATCACGGGACGTGCCACCCGGTGTTTCGAAGGTAATTGAGTCTAGTTTCATATAAAAATAGTCTCATGGCCTCAATCTCTCTTTATCTTCAATCCATGAATTAAACATTACTTGTTGTTCAATACTTTGCGCCCAAGTTAATAACTACGGCGTAACTAAATGGAAAGTTACGCCGTAGCCTTCATACAAAACTACTACGGCGTAGCCTCAAGAGTGGCTACGCACGTAGAACTCTCGTTAACATATCTACGCCGTAGCCCTATGACTAGCTACGGCGTAGTCTTCATAAATCCTTGCTACGGTGTAGGTGGATGAACCTCTACGCCGTAGTTAGTGCAGAATCCATATTTTTCACGTATTTGCCCTTAAGTCCTTCCATTTCCGCGTATGTACGTTCTTTTACTCATCTTTACCCTGAAACCAAAATAGAAAGAAATAAGTGTATATATTCTTCATATGAATAGAAAAGATGAGCAATTTAGGGGGAACATAACGCTAAAATCATGGGTAAATTTGACGCTATCACGGCGTCACGTGTTATTTCACCAAGAGCGTCACGTATTAAGTTAAAGAGAGACGGCCCAGAACCCAGACCAACCAGACGGCGTCACATGTAAATCTAGGCAATCAAGAAACCCTAAACACGGCGAGGTGACGGCGTCAAGACCCAAAAGCTGACGCCATCACCACTGTAAATCTATATATATTTTCCGATCTCTCATTCATTAAGAGAGGAATTTTGGTAGGAACTTAGGGTACGAACCCTAGTCGACTTTTGCAGTTATTTTGAGGTTTCAAACCCTTTTTTCTTCCATGTTCAATTAAAGATAAGTTATCCTTTAATCATTCAATATGTCTATGTGTTGTTTAATTATATCGTATTGGGGGCTGTTCTGGTTTCGGTTTGGTCTTTGTCTTTAACATGCTAGGCTAGGTTTGTTTGTGTTTGCTTAGGTCTAATGAAACCTAGTTATTGATTATTTATTGATTTGTTTGTTATTAACTGTTGTGGGTGGATGTTTATCGATGTTAGGCTTAAGAAAACTGGCAATACTCCTAATGGTAATATGCTTGAACGTCTTAAGAAACATGAATCGGATGTGTACTACGGTTACTTGGTTGTATCTAATGCATAAGCCACTGTTTATAATCCCTATGATTGGGCGCTTAACGTGTCGTTGTAGGAGGAGATAAGAGCTTATAGAGTTAGGGAAGATCGTACACGGCCCCACGAATGGTATTAAGGAATACAACCCGGCATCCACGCAATTGTAACAAACCTATCAATCAATAAAAGATAACTAGGGAGTAATGAAACCTAAGTAAATACGTTTGTCTCCATATTAGAAGTCTCTCATATTTATTTTCTTGTTATTTTATTTTTATTGCATTTGTAGTTATTTGGGTTAGTTGACTAGCAACTAATTCCGCCCACTCTTCCTATAATCGAGTTTTTACTTGCTTTCCTTAAAATTAAAAAATACAAAAAGAATCATCCCTCATCTCTAGACCTAGTTGAATCCATTTCAATCCTAACGAACACTATTCCCCAAGTAGAACGATCAATCCCCCGGTACTTGCCACTACACTATACTACATCGGTCAGGTACACTGCCTGGTGGGGATTGCAAGCTTCTCAAGATCCCTTGAGAGGTAAAACCTTTTGCAAGGTTGCAAAACCACGCATCAAGTTTTTGGCGCCGCTGCCGAGGAATAGTTATTGCTTAGGTTGAAATTTATTTTTATTAGGTCTACTCATTAGATTCCTTTCTAGTGAGATTTTTATTTCTTTTTATAAGATTTCTTTAGTCTATCTTTTTTCTGCGTTTCTTTGTTCGAAACCATTACCATCCGCCATCATAGAAGGTGGTAATTTCTTAGATCCCATCAACCCACCACAACAAAACCCACCTCCTAGAGCCCGCACTTTAGGAGAGTACTGCCGTCCTAGCCACCAAGGCTATCGAAACACCATTGAGCTCACTCAAGGAGCCAATGTGTCTCCCTTGTGATCCGACACCATCCGGTTGGTGCAAAGCGGATGTGAATTCCATGGACTTCGTTCAGAAGATCCAAATCAACACCNTCATGTATCCCGTTGATTTCATAGTCATTGATTATAGAGAAACCGAATGTATACCGATAATTCTCGGAGCGCCATTTCTTACCACGGCAATGGCAATCATTAAGTACGAAAAAGGGTAAATTGAGCTTAAGCCAGGAAAAAGAAGGATCCACTTCCCTATGACCCACAATATGTACAAGAGGGCATGATGGAAAGAAGGCTTAAGGGCAACGTCAAAACACCTCGTAATCATGTTCAAGAAAAAATCCTCACATGGGAGGCAAAGATTAAGAATTACAGTGAAGCTAAGTTTGAGAAATGCAAGGATGGGAATAGTAATTATGTTGGATTTGAGTGCAATCAGCAGATGGAGAATCCTACCAAGTTTATGGAAGTAGATTTGGTGCTCTTAAGCCATTCGGGGATAAAATTACCTCCCGATAAACTAAAATCCTGGTGGTATGGACCATTCACAATCAAAAGCTTATTTCCAGATGGAACAATAGTCCTGATTAATGGAACAAGTGAAAAAATGACTGTGAATGTAGGACGATTGAGACGTTACCCCAATGATAGAAAGGGTTCTATCAATAATGGATACATCATTCTGAGAGATGGGATCACGTAATAGAACGTGACTTTGAGTCTAGCTACAAAACTCGTTAATAAAGAAAAGCGTTTCTTGGGAGGCAACCCAAGCTTTGTTTGTTTGTTTGTTTGTTTATTTGATTTTATTTGCTTCCGTATGTATACTACTAATACATATAGTCAAGCTTTTAATATATCTAACATTTCATGCTGACTTTGTGGGAATAGTCAATGATTCATTAACAGAATACTTGGTGTAAGGTATCGATCATGCTATCTTGGAGTGCCTTTCGCAAAACGCTTTAAGCCTCTTGATGCCATCTTGAAGAGATGATGGGTCAATTGCAAATGTTATCCGGAGCCAGTTCTGGAGTCCTACACTTATACCTGAAGAACAGAGGAGCAAGAACAAGGCAGATATTAACTTCTGGGGCAAATGTTAGCACTATTCCCATTTTCAATTCAACAAAATTACCAATTATTGGTTTACCTAGATAGTAATATAACATTACTTCAAACTGGCCAATCCTTTCCGTTTATTGGGTTAAGTGTTGAACTAAAACAAATTTGATATTCTCTGTGGTATAGAGTTCTAAAACATGCATGTATATTGATAAAACTGTTAAAGTACTATTTAGTTGAATTTCGATCTTGCCTGGTAGGACCAAAACCGATTCCTCTCTAGCGAGTTTGACACAAAAGTCCATGTCATCCTTGATGTCCTTGAAAACCAACATGTCTAATTTCACCTAGTAAACGTAACAACATGTTAGACTAAAGTAACATAAATACTCTGATTAGCGTTTCACGTAAGTATCGCAGCATAAGTTTAGAAAGGTCTTTAAATTTAATAAAAGTTGTATACTTGTATCTATTTTATTACCATGACACACATCGCTCCTTCAGGCTTGGTTGGGCAAGTTACACCAGGAATATCTTTAATTCCCTCGTGACAGTAATCTGCACATTCTCTAATAGTATTTAGAGTTTTCGAAAAGAAATCCTCTTTGGTGTTTGCAAGTATATCAGGAATAGCTCCCTGCATGAAAAACATACTCGAGATCTTATACGTGAAAAGCATGAAGAACAGCTCATTTCCACAGGCAATCTATGTTCTTATTTTGGTGCAATTAACTTTACTATTTATAATATAACAAAAGGAACTTCTATGATGTTTAAAAATCTAAGAAAAAACCTGAACAAAAGATGGAGGGTCTGAGGATATAAAGCGGCACTCCTTGATGCTGTTGATAATCTGGAAATAAAATTAAGGGTGAATAAGTTAGCATGATGCAAACTAGCTAGGTTTCATAAAAGAAATCTATGCACGTGTGAGAAGAGTTAGAACCCTGTGTTGTTTAAGGATGCCATTAGGGTCATGGGTAACAAGCCATCCTATTCGCCAACCGGGAACCATCCATCGCTTTGACATGGAGCCAACTGTAATCACTGGAGTTATTGATCCAAAGACTCCCATTGGAACAAAGGGGTTTTCCCCAAAAACAACATGGCCATAAACTTCATCAGAAATCACTAATATCCCAAGCTTCCATGCTGTCTCTGCAACCTATCACAGATCGCAAATATTTTAGTCAAGAAAATGTAACCAAACGAATTCTGTCATGATGTGGAATGAAATAAAAAATAGACATAGGCACCTTCTTTAGATGTTGGTATGTGAAAACATTTCCACAAGGATTTCCAGGGTTAACTATAACCATGGCTACTGTATTTTCATCTGCAACTGCTACAACTGAATCAAGATCAATTTCCCAATTTTTCTCTGGAAGAAGGTCGTAGAAACGAGGTTCCAAATGGTATAACTTCGCTAAAACATCGTAGTATGGGAATCCTGGTTTTGGGAGTAGTATATTTGATTTGGATCCACCAAGAACTTGTAGTATGGTTTCAAAAGCTTGTTTGCATCCCATTCTCAAGAATACATCATCTGGTGATAACTTGTTAGGGAGATCTTTAGAAAGGTACTCTGCTACGGCCCTACAAAAAAAATACAGATTTAAATTCTATTGTTTTAGATATGGGACATCACAGTTAGCTATAATATACTGTAATTATGGAACACAGGGGTCTTCAAAAAGCATGTCCGAAAAATTACACTTCAGATTCACATAACTTCGATGAATGAAGTTTTACGGATCTCTATATCATGTCAGTCTCACAGATTGTTGTTTATCTGCATACCTTTGCCATTATATATGGTCCATCCTCAATCCTCGATAGAACTTTTGGATATATTGTTGGACTTAGGATCAAATGAGAAGAAAACTTAAAAATGAGAAGGATGAGAAATAACTATAAATACAAATTAGAGATGCGTCGACTTGAATTAGATGCATCATTAATATTTTAGATGCACCATAATATATTTACTTGCTAAAAATTAGATGCATATGCATATATTAGATGCATTTGATCAAGTTAGAAGAATCCTATGTATTTTTCGCCCTCTGCGAGTCAAATTTGTTGCTAGTACTACTTTACATCGTTTTCACTTCAAAATCACTTTCGAAACTAAGTGAGATGCATCTAAATGAATAGAGATGCATCTAATTCAAGTCGATGCATCCCAAATATATGGTTATAGTTATTTCTCATTCTTCTCATTTTAAGTTTTCTTCTCACTGGATCCTTACCCATATAACTCTTTGTATGTTATTGTTTTCTTTATGTATCTGCATGAGATCGGGAATTCGAGATATCCTCCAACCATGCAGTGGCGGAGCTAGAAAAAAAATTTTGGGATGGCCGAAACAATTTNTAACACATTAAATCGCGAAATAATACACTAACGGGCCTAGGGGGGCCAGGACCCTTCCCGGTCCCTTAATAGCTCCGCCCTTGCAACCACGTGCTATAATACTCAGGGTCAGTAAGATTTTCAAATTACTCCTACGGAAATGAAAAACTGGAGATGTTTGGACCAGCTTAAATGATTCGACAAATAGTTTAATACACTATTATGACTTTTCATACGCCTGTAGTGATACGACCTGTTGGAATTGTATCGAGATAGGGCACCACTTCAAGCGGGCGCGAGCTCCTTAAGAATTGAAGATGAAGAAGAAGACAAGATATATTTTTATTTGACAAAGCTTAATAACTTTCATTCATTATAAAACATTAAATACTAGTTATGAGATAATCTCACACAAAAATACGAAGACTTATCCTAACACGAATACTTATCGTAATACGACTCAAACACTTATCCTAAACATAATAAACTATAACACATATCCTAACCGTGGGCGTAACATGTAGCTTAGAATCATGACAACAAAGTAACAAAAAAACATTGCAACTTGTTTTTCTAGTAGAGACAAATTAGAAAGGGGCCAACTCCTTCCCAAGCTAACACTTTATCATTCTGTAGTCATCTGTACCTTAAATATTACTTTAATCTTACCAGAAAATAAGTATAAAGTACAAATTGAACCATTTTGATAAAGAAAATAATAATAATAAATAAATAAATAAAAATGGATTTTTGACACAGTTTGAAGTCACTGAGGCATACACCCGAAGATATATACATTTCCAATCCAAAATCCAACCGTTCGTGCAAATTTGAACTGTCACTTATTTTAATCCATGTGTGCATGGTTTTGTACTTGGAATAATACCACATAAATAGCATTGTGCAAGCACATAATCGGATCCTACAAGTCTTAAATAAGATAAGATAAAAAAGCATAAACTTAAGTATCTAAAAGCTAACTTTGACTGAATAATAAATAAGTGTATATACAACGTTGTGTGGTCACATACCTTCTAGCAGGGAGAATACCTTCACGAGGAGGATATCCATTGTATTCATTAGACCGCACTGCATCCGCGATGGCATCTGTGGCAATCTTAGTAGTTTTAAAGCACGGAAAAGCAGACGGCTCGCTATGGGACATTGGGATGACAGTTCTCTTATCAGATGGATTGATATTTGACATGAGCAAAGTGAAAGCACCTCTAATGGTAGTTGTGTCATCTTCCACTTTCAGGCTAGTGTTCCCCCTGAATCCCCATTTTTTATTGGTCAACTTTGAGCCGTTTTCCATGACTCTTTAGTCTTTCACAATTGTGGTGGAGGTTGTGACATTTTTAACATTGGTATTTAACAACTTGGTCAGATATGTGGAAAATACCGCTAACGTACAGTTTATACAAGCATTTTTTAATTGTCACTTTTCTCTACATGACTAACCATTATAAACAGTAATCACACCTAAGTTAATTATTTGGGAAACATAATTAAGGTAGAGGATATGCATGTACATACAAAAATTTCTTTACATGTTCTAGAATTTAATAGGGCTAATTCCATAAAAAAAACATTATAGTTGTCAAAAAATCAACTTTAAAGTAGCGAACTAAAAAAAATACTCTTTTGAACACTAATGTTTACATTTTTGTCTTAATGTGAGTAATAAAGAATAAAAAAAATCTTTGATGACCATTTTACCCTTATATTTTTGAAAATTGCATCCACCGTCCCTATAAATTACATAAGGTTTAGCGAAAATTGCATTCACAGTCCCTAATATTTTTTTTTGGACCCGTTACGTTTTTATATACGTTTTAGTCCGTTTTTATACGTTTTCACCTGTCTTTTTTTCCCTTTAATTTTTTTTGTCACAAGTGAATTTTTTTATCGAAAAAATTTCAAAAATATTATTTTCACATGTCACGAAAAAAATCTAAAAAAATTTATTTCAGAAAAAAAAATTTGAATAGAAAAAAGAATTTCGAAAAAAAAATCAGAAAAAAAGACTTTCGAAAAAAAAATAGAAAAAAAATTTCGAAAAAAAGATAGGGACGGTGGACGCAATTTTCTCCAAACGACATAGACCATTTATGTAATTTTGCCGAGGGACGGTGGATGCAATTTTCGTAAACCCACAGGGACCATTTATGTAATTTGGAAGGGTAAAATGGTCATACTACTTAAAGAAAGACAAAAGTATCAACATTAGTGTTCACAAAAGTATTTGTTTTAGTTCGCTACTCATAACTGTCATTTTTGACAACTATGGTGCTTTTTTAATTAGAGAATTAGCCCAGTTTAATACTAAATGCTGTTGTGAAACAACGGCCTAATAGCATAATAAGAACAATAATCAAAGGAACATAAGAGAGTATGAGAGGGAAGGATAGAACTTGTTATTGGAGTATCTTCACATTACATTAGGTGTCTCTATTTATAGGGTCCTTAACATGAATGGTATTAAGTACATATTGGGTGTTACAAGACTAATCATAAAGGTCATGAATATGATGATTAATGTACAATCAATATAATAAATATATTCATAACATTCCCCCTTGATTGTACATCATTCAAAATACGCTTTGGATACCGCCTCATTAAAAACCTTGCTAGGAAAAAACCCGGTGGGAGAAAAACCAAAGCTAAGGGAAAAAGAGTGCAGTGTGTATTATTCCCCCTCATAATCACTTCACTTGAGCTCACTGAAACGCCGCATTCCGATGCCATATACCAATTTCGGTAGGGAGTGCCTTGGTAAATAAATCTGCTAGATTGTCGCTTGAACGAATCTTTTGAACAATAATATCGCCATTCTTTTGTAAGTCATGAGTAAAAAAGAAGAACTTCGGTGAAATGTGCTTGGTTCTGTCATCTTTAATAAACCCTTCCTTCAGTTGAGCAATGCATAATGCGTTGTCCTCGTGTAAAATTGTTGGTCCCTCATTTACAGCATAAATACCACATGATCTACGTATATGTTGTACCACATTTCTTAACAAAACACATTCTCGACTTCCTTCATGGATCGCTAGAATTTCTGCATGGTTAGATGATGTTGCTGAGATTGTCTACTTTATTGAACTCCATGAAATTGTTGTTCCTCTACTTGTAAATACATATCCAGTTTGAGATCAACCATTGTGAGGGTCAGACGTATATCATGCATCTTGAAGATACCGAAATATTTGTTTTACTCCATTTGAGAATGATGCCTCGTTAAAACCTTACTAGATAAAACCCAGTGGGAAAAAATTCTAGTGAAGGAAAAGGAGTACATAACTCCTTTATACACTCGGGGATGTTGTCTCATTAAAAACCTTGCCGGAAAACCCTGTGGGGACAAAACCATGGTCAAGGGAAAATAGTGCAACGCGTATCTTATCTCTCCCTGATGATCACATCACTTAATCTCATTAAGTCAGTGAAATGCACATTGAAGTGTCTTGATAGAATCTCGTGAATAAATATTCTCTACATGTTATTTTCATATCCATTTTAAGGATTAAAGTACGTCATACATCTCATTCAAGTTCATCATCATACTTCACAAGTTATTCATTGCAAACACAATTAATTCAAATGATATATTATATCATGTATGAACATTGGCGAGAATTATAAATGTTTTATACACATTTTAGTATGACACTTTAAATCGATATTGTGATCATCATCTTTATAAATCAATACACATCATGTGACCTCATAAACATGAGTCTCGTTTATCCGTATAAGGATAGTTAGCATATTTCTTTAGTTTTCATGATGCACAAAGTTTATCCTTAAGATGTACAATTCGTAAAATTAAGACACAATTTGTCTTTTGTTTCAAATTAAATTTCTATGCATTCAATCACCTTTACAATCAAAATACATACTCTATGAAACTTAACCCATATTCAAGATCTCTTAATAAAGTTTCATACACTAACATGGCACAATACTATACGTTAATGTGATTATTATACATATGCCGAAAACGTGATGAGTTCAATACAGTCAAATACTATTCTCGAGAACTTTTCTTATATGCTTTAACATAAAGAAAATCACTAGCATGCTCTATGCATTTTATATGTTATAATAAAATCTCAAAATCACATGAGCTCTATTCATTAACTTTTAGAAGCATATCAATTTACTATTATATTGCGAGACTTAAATACATTATTGGATCCACCACATGAGAACATGTCTCCTTATGATCATTTTCATGTCTTTACAAATATATTGTATGCCATTAGTCATGCCTTAAATACAGAAGTTTCAATATTTTAATTTCGCTTCCTCATAAAGACACGCATATCCAATAATTTACACATTCATATGTACGGACTTCGAGTCCCAGTAACCATGTCTCTTCACAAGAGACTTCATTCTTTCATTGCTTCTTTGCGTCTTTACATCCTTTTTGGCCACTCATTTATACATCTGCACTTCCTGCAGGTATGCTTCCATGATCCTCACCATTATTATAGCGCTATCTTATATATTCTCATAATCATTATCATTCCTATTTATGATATACAATAGTACTATCGACGTCGATTCATTTCTTTTCTTTTCGATTCCACACTTACTAGACATTATATTCTATCATTTGTTGAGATGTCAAAAATTTTCACGTACCCGGGGTTTTCAATAATTTTCATGTATAGTTTCTCTTTAAGAGACTGATATGGGGTCTTTATTACCTCGATTTGACCATCTTGATTTTATTGCTCCATTTTATCTTTTCATTCGAGGACTTTTTATTTAGAATCGATTAGTCTATCACGTTGTAGACGTGCCATAGACTTACTACCAATCATTGGTTTTACTTGTGGGACACACTGTAATCGGAGCACTAGCAGCGTATATATGATCTAGTCACTTTCTTTAGGTCACTAAGCATGTCTGGCATTACTAGATCTGGAATGTTATTTCTCCCTTGAACTTTAGGTTCATATTATTAATGTGAGGATCAACATATATATCATAATTCATTCCAAGTTTCTCGCTGCTTATTCTCTCCCCCTGAATGAATTATCAATTTAAGCATCCCATTTTGTGTGTTGTGGTGGATTTACTATATATTGCACATTTACAAAATCTCACATGGGAAATATGGTTTGTGACCAAAACCATTCTAATGGGGAGGATCATTAAAGATTGTTGGCAAGATGCGAATTCATATGTCATAACATGCCCCATAAACCAAAAGATTTGTTCTCATAATATTATTGGCTTGGCAATCAACTGAAAACGACGTTTCAACAAAAGCAATTCGCGTATGAACATGGGCCACTTTTATGTTCAACACTTATTCCAATAATCGCCCAATACTTGGAAGTATTCACCACCATTCTCAATGATTTAATTTGGAAAATGGTGCTCGCAATTTATAAGTAGAGCCACTAATCACGCTAACTTTAAGTTGCGTCTTTGATGATCATTTTGACGATGCATCGATTTTAAAACTCAAAATGATCCATATGGCGGATGTATAGGCCTACATACATCCCCTTTATATTCTTTCCAAAATTTTATATGACAAAATCCTTACTTTAATATGGTGGTGATTTATGAATAATTAACTTCCCTTCATTGAGAACCATCAAATCTATCTTTGAAGAAACTTATGATTTCTCTATACATTTCGCATCATCATTGACCTG